>ML111987.1:13607-29059 GCA_003697995.1 Taxidea taxus jeffersonii | reverse complement strand
GGGCCCAGGCCTGTGCTCCAGAATGGGATAGGATGGGATTCCCAACCCCCGCTTCCCCCGGACATGAGTCCCACGACTGTTTCCAGACTCCCCTCTTCCTGAACAGCTGGGCCTGAGTCCTGGGGGAGCTAGTGAATAATGAGGAAGAAGGAGAGAGAGAATCGCCTTGTCTGATGGAGGAGGGAGGGTGGGTTCTCACACACATACTCACTGAAGCATACAGTTTGGTCCTCCTCTGCCCTCTCCCCAGCTTAAAAATACTCAGCAGTACACGAAAGCATTACAGTTGAGAAAATCAATAAGAATACCTTTCTTTGGGGCACCTGGATGGCTCAGTGGGTTAAAGCCTCTGCCTTCAGCTCAGGTCATGATTTCAGGGTCCTGGGATCGAGCCCCACTTCGGGCTTTTTGCTCAGCAGGGAGCCTGCTTCCCCCTCTCTCTGCCTGCCTCTCTGCCTACTTGTGATCTCTCTCTCTCTCTGTCAAATAAATAAATAAAATCTTAAAAAAAAAAAAGAATACCTTTCCTTGGGGCACCTGGGTAGCTCAGTGGGTTAAAGCCTCTGCCTTCAGCTCAGGTCATGATCTCAGGGTCCTGGGATGGAGCCCTGCATCAGGCTCCAGGCTCAGCAGGGAACCTGCTTCTCCCTCTCCCTCTGCCTACTTTTGCTCTCTCTGTCAGTAAATAGATAAAATCTTAAAAAAAAAAAAAAAAGAAAATCTTTCTTGGCATTCCATGCTGTGTCCCCCTCCCCACTGCCTCCAGGAGTCTGCTCTCTCCCCTTGCTACTACACTCATTGAAAGAGAGACCCCCACCTCTGCCCCCATCTCCATTCCACACACTGACTCCTGAGCTCATTCCTATCCTTGGAAACTGCTGTCTTAGGGTGCCAGAGGCTTCCCATTGCCAAGTCCCATGGTGGTGTTAGTGGGGTGAGGCTCTTCAGGCCCTGAAGCCCATGGACCCCACAGCGCCATCACTGCCTCAGGACTGCTCTCCCTCCTGGCTCTCCCTCCTCCTTGCTGACCATGGCTGCCTTCCTTCACAGCTATGTCTTTTGCCCTAGTGCCAGATGTGAGCCCAGATATGCCCCTCAAGGAAGCTTTCTCCCTCTCTCCAGCCCTTCTGCATGGGGGCAACATGATGTCCTGCCCAGCCCGGCAGGCCCTGTTGAATACTTGACCTCTTCCTTGGCCCTATCTTAAGCCCAGAGGGGTTGTGAGGATGAGAGTTCTACTGTATAGGACCCAAACCTTGCAGCCATTCTTTTTTGGGTTTGTTTTTATTTATTTTTTTTTAAAAGATTTTATTTATTTTGACAGAGAGAGATCGCAAATAAGCAGAGAGGCAGGTGAGGGGGGGGGGCGGGAAGCAGGCTCCCTGCTGAGCAGAGATCCCAATATGGGGCTCGATCCCAGGACCCTGAGACCATGACCTGAGCCAAAGGCAGAGGCTTTAACCCACTGAGCACTGAGCCACCCAGGCGCCCCTTTGGGTTTGTTTTTAAATGAACTCTTCCAGCCTAACAAAAGGTACAGGGAGAAAGAGAATGAACTCCTGTGCCCCCACTCCCAGCTCAAGAATGAATTATCCTTAATATACTGGAAGCCCCTTGAGTGTTCCAAGCCCTTCATTCCCCTTCCTGCCCCAGAGAGGCAGTGACCCAAGTTTGTGCCCTCTCAGTCCTCCAAATTGTTTAAATGTTTGCTACACGTTGGCTATACGTGAAATATAGCATTATTATGGCTGTTTGCAAGCATTATGTAAATGGCAATACTCTCCTTCTTCCACTTACTTTTTCTTCCCTCACATGTACCCTGCGGATACAAGTCGCTCTTACGTATTCTCTTTCTGGGCAGGATAATGTTCCCATGTGAAAACGTGCCACGCTTGGAACAGATCTTTAGATACACCCTGGGGAGGCCATGCTGGGCCTCTCTTCTCTCATGTAGCCACCCAGTCCCATCTTCTACTCTGTGGTTATTCAATGAACCCCCGACATCATTCTGCAAAGCACCCTCCCCATCTGGGAGTTGGTCACCTGCCACCCAACAACGCAGGCGGCCACCCGGCCGGCCCCCACTGCCCTAGCATTTCACCCAGGCTGTTCTCCCACATCTACTTTCCCTTTAAACCTGACATCCAGGGCTCCTGGGTGGCTCAGTGGGTTAAAGCCTCTGCCTTCGGCTCAGGTCATGATCTCAGGGTCCTGGGATTGAGCTGCACGTTGGGCTCTCTGCTCAGCAGGGAACCTGCTTCCTCCTCTCTCTCTCTCTGCCTGCCTCTCTGCCTGCTTGTGATCTCTGTCTGTCAAATGAATAAATAAAGTCTTTAAAAAAAATGACCTGACATCCATCGGTCTTTGCCTTGCTCTCACCTCCTCCTGGGCTCGCGGCCCCATGCCCCTGGCTTGGACCCCACGTACTTGGCCTGTGGGCCCCCCAGTAGCCTGGCTCCTGCCTCCCCAGCATCATCTTCCAGTATCTCGGCCCTTCAGGTCCCCCAGCCCCGAACATCTGGTCCCCCCCCAGGCCTCCACTCCCTTACTGCCCCAATGTCAAGCTCTCCTGCTAGCTCATCTTTTCTCCCAGACTCCTTGTCAGCCCCATCGTCTCCAGGAGGACTGCTCTGAACACCTCCGAGGGCCAAGCATGTGGTGTTGGAAACACTTGGAGGCCAAGCCCACTGTATTTATCTGAATGCAAGACTGTCCCCTTCTGATGGAAGTCCTCAAGGACATGGGTCATGCCTGGAAGCCTTCCCGGCAGCCTCAGGAACTCGGCATTTATGGGGTCTTACAGGGCGCCAATCTGGGGTTCATGCTTCCTATCTTCTGTTCCTCTAAGTCTCCCCTTCATCTCCTGCCTGGTCAGGGCTCCTCAATGCCCTGTTAGAGATAAGGAAACCCACTGTGGTTTCCTTCCCTGAGGACTCGCCCTGTGCCAGGGGATGTGAATGGGCTTGACAATGACAGTGGCAGGCACAGCTGCGGGCCCGTGGGACTCCCTGCCCCTGTGTCTCCTGCCCTGATTCAGCCCTCCGCCCCCTGCCACAGCAACCTTCTCCCAGCCCCGTGGAGGCTCCTCTATGGGCCTGAAATGTCTCTCCCCTCCCCACAATATTTCCCTTCCCTAGCTCCAGCCTCTCCTCCGGGAAGTCCTCCAGGAGTGCTCTGGTCCCCTACACGCCCTAAGATCACTGGTCTTGTACATCCGAGACTACATTTTATTAACAGCTAGTATGTGTTGTGGCCCTAATATGGGCCACTTTTTAAATATATCATTATTCTTAGGGCGCCTGGGTGGCTCAGTGGGTTAAAGCCTCTGCCTTCAGCTCAGGTCATGACCCAGGGTCCTGGGATCAAGGCCCGCATCTGGCTCTCTGCTCAGCGGGGAACCTGCTTCCTCCTCTCTCTCTCTGCCTGCCTCTCTGCCTACTTGTGATCTCTCTCTCTCTGTCAAATAAATAAATAAAATCTTAAAAAAATATATATATCATTATTCTTCTCAACAAGCCAGAGAGGATCATCCTACCCTCATCCACAGATGAGGAAACGGAAGCCTAGAGGGGTAAAGATGTTTCCCAGAGCCCCAAAGCTAGCAAGGAGCAGAGGGAGGACTTGAACCCTCATTGGGCTGACTCCCGCAGGGCCTGAGTTTTCTTCCTCATAGCTCTGGACACTCGGCCCATCTCCAACCATTTCTCAGCCAGAAAACCAGCTCTTTGAGAGCAGAGACATGTCCTGTAGTTCTCTGGTGTCCACCTGGCCCTCCCCATCCCTGCGCTTGGCCCCTTCCTAAGCCCAGGCAGTGCCTGCCTAATATAGACAGTCTGAGCTCCAGGTTTGAGAGCAGGAGGGGCACTGACCCCTAGTGGGGGTAGAAGCCTCCTAGTCTGGGCCGGAAGCTCCAGGGTGCCCATCCCACCTCTGCACCCCCTCCCCCATTAATTTGGCTTACCCTCCCCTGCGCCCTGGCCCTGACCCCTCCTGGTGAGGACTGAGCATCTTTCAGCCCAGCCACCACCACGAATGACCACCTTCTCGGGAGGGGCTGTTTTTCTACACTTTTGATCCTGAGGTGGAGGCCTACTGCAGGTGTGAAGTCCTGGGCCTGTGTGATGGGATGTCTCTGTGATGACCGCATGCCCTGTGTCCCGGCCCCGGGTGTCCACAGACTAATTGCAGGCTTCCAAGATGGAAGAGACCTCTGGGTGTAAACACCCTGCGTAGCGAGCAGCACGTGTGCGTCTGCACATATGCTCAGGTGTGCGCGCGTGTGTGGTCGCTGTGAGTTCCCCACCTCAGACAAGGGCCTCTTTGTCTTTGCTGCTCTGACGCGCTGCCCCATCAGAAGGGCCCTGGTTGCTTATTTTTATAGGGTGTTCCAACTTTCTCTCTCCAGTTCCCTCTGTCCCACAGCAACTGTTCCAAGCCCCGACTTACCTCATTCTGCTGAGAGAAGGATGGCTCCTGGGGAACTCCGAAGACAGGGCCTAGCCCCTGGCTCTGAGGCGCTCTTACCTCCATTGGGAGTCTCCAGAGGGGTGTGTGTGGGGGGAAGCCAAAGTAAATAGCATCGCTACAATGCTGAGACTAAGCCACTGAGACTGTTTCCTCATTCTTAATACTTTATCTGTTAAGCTCTTCGATTCCTGTGCCTCGTTTTCCTCATCTGTAAAATGGGGATAATGATGGCATCTGACTCAGAGTTGTTGTGAGAATGACATGAAAGATAAAGTCCCTAGAACTGTGTCTGGTACACAACAAGAGCTCATTAAATGTTAGTAATTGTTACCATCAAACATCTTTATTGAGCCTGTCTTCCCGGTGTACTCGTCTTCAGAGACCACTTTCTTCCAGATCACTCTCAGCATTTCCCCTGCCTTCTCCCATTGCTGCTCAGACTTCACAGGTCACTGAGTCGGAGAGGTCCGGGGAGCCCACAGACAGCAGAGGGGCCCTTTCGTGTCCTGGGCCAGAGCGGCTGAAGGGTTGTAGTTCTCCTAGGAGGTTCAGCCTCTCCTCTCCGCACCCTCTTCCCCTCCTCCTCTGACCAGCAAGTGTGCCCAGAGAAGCCCAAGGTCCTATTTGTGTAAAGCGCCCTCTGCTGGCCACTGGCAAAAGACCTTGGGCAGGGGTGACCAGTTAATGGTAGAGCGAGGAAGGAACTTTCCCATTATGAGGGGAAGGGGGTTTTCTGCCCCCTGCAGAGCCCAGAGTGCTTCCCTCTAACCCCCCAAATTTCTGACCTGGAGGAGCCCTCCTTTTTTGCCAGCTTGAGAACAGGTTCAGCGGAGAGCTTCCCTCTCCCCGTCAGGGAAGAATGTTAAGACCAAGATTACACTGCAGCCAGCACTAGCCACCTGCCCCCAGCACGGGGAACAGCAGTAGGAAGGAGAGATGAGACAGTAGGCAGAACTTTCTGACAGCAGAACATGAAGGGGCTTATGAGGGTTGGTTCTTATTTAGAAGAAGGTCATGGGAGGGGGCCCCCACGGAACCTGTGAGATTAGTATGAGTTATGGAGTTGTAAGCCTGGCTCACTGAGAAGGTGGTGGCCCGCAGTAGTCTCTGGTTGCTTATATTACAAGACCCCTCTCCTCCTCAGTCAAAGCCAGAGATAGATCTTCACTCCATGTCCAAGTGCACTGACCAGACATTTGCTCTACCTCTGCGGAAGGAATTGAAAACAAAGACCCAAACCAAAGCTCTAGTTGAAGCAGGAGAAACTGAACTTAGACTGTTGGAAGGACTGTCGTGGGAGTGAGGCTGGGTGTCGTCTCTGGTGCAGGAAGGACGTCCGTGGGAGTAGTCTGTAGACCAGAGACCTTCTTCTCCCAAGGTAGACTAAGGGAGCAGGGAGCTTGGCAGCAGACGCCTCTGGATTTGGGGCTTTGGAGGGGGCTGGTGGGTCCCCAAGGGGAAGTGGCAGCATGAAATCGTAAGTAATTGTTTTATTACGTTTCAAGGAAAGCTGCTATTGACGCAGATGACAGAGCAGCGAGTTCTCCAGGAAGGGCCGGCAGCCTCCACAGAGGGCAGGGAGGGCCAGCCTGTGGGTGGAGGCCTGGAGAGTACTCAAGACTCCAGGCCAAGCTCCCCTGGCCTGAGCTGGCCAGGCCCTCTGAGATGCCCTGAGGAGGAATGGGGAATTCACCTCAGGCCCGTGCAAGTGTCCGGAGGTTTAGGGCCAGGGCGAGGAGGTGGTGTGGGCAGGGGTGAGGCAGAGAAATGGGAGAGACGCAGAAGATAACAGATCAGATGGAAAGCTGTAGGAAAGGACGAGACAGTTCTTAGACAGAAGTCAGCAAACACTCCCATTTCCAGATCCTGCCCCCTTTCCCACCCCACTTCCCTGGGCCCCCCATCCCAAAGTTTGGTTTTCGGAAAGTTCCAGCAGTTTGGTGGTTTGGGGGAAGGGTGACTAATTCCAAATGGGTTGCTTTCTCCATACCCACCCTTCTACCTCCCTGCTTCCCCTCAAGGACACACGTTCTGGGGCCCCTGTCCCAGCATAGAGGTTTGGGGCCATGCCCTTGAGGAGGAAGTGTTTGGAAGGTGCTGTAGAAGGGAACTGGTAGATGAAACAGGTGGGTGATGGGCTCTGGACGCTGAGGTGAGCAGGTCTCTCCTGCTGCAGGGAGAGGCAAGGCTGAGGGACCTGTCAGAACACACCTTTGGTTTAACAGCTTAGGCTTGCTTTCTTCCTTCCTTCCCTTCCCTAATTGTCCAGGGTGCTCCTACCCGTGCACTAGAATAACCCCTTTTCTGACCCTGAGCCCCCCCCCCCCAGTAGGACACTGGCCCCACACCAGGCAGCTCATACGCACCCCCTTACGACCCCAGCCTCACATGCATGTGCACACACACGCCCCTAGCCAGGTAGCCCCTGCGAAGACGGGGTGATGGGCCCAGAAGGGCACCTGGGCCTGCAGGAGGACAGGCTTCCCGTCTTCGGAGGTGGTAGCCCTGTGGCAGGAACCCTCTCCAGCCCTGAAGGAAATCTACCTCTTGCATACACCCTTGGAGAAGGTGCAGGATGCACAAGAAGGAATTGTGACTTTGGAAGAAAGCAGAATGACCCAGAGACCCGCTTTGAGAGAAAACACCAGAGAATGTGGGTGACAGTGGAAGTGGGGGGTAGGAGGAGCAGAGAGGGCCAACCCCCACACCTGGCCTACTCACACACTCCCAGAAAGCACCTCCCAGGGGGCTCCCACCGTCTGCCAGGGCCTGCTGCCCTCAGACCCCAGAACAACCTTTCCACTTTCATGTCCTTCCCCCCTCACCTTGGTGACACACGCAGGGCCCGGTGAATAGAGGACGTTTAATATTTCTGTGCTGGTCAAACAGAACACAGGTGGGGAGTACATGGGGAGGGGGCAGAGGGCCCCCTGCCTCTCAGAAGGGGTGGCTTGTGAAGGGGTGTGTGTGTGGGGGGGTGTTCTTGGGAAATAGTCCAAGGAGTCTTCTCAGCAAAGGGGCCTGGCCTGGGGTATCATGAGCATCCAACACACCCAGTCCTTGGCCCAAGTTGGGGTCCCCCATAGGGGGTCTGTGGAGTCTCACGTTTTTTCTCCCAGCTCCTCTGCTGGAATCCACACTCCCAGCGTGATGGGGGACTTGGTCCTCTCGAGGGGTCTGGAGAGCCCCCAGGAAGAAGCCCAGGGTGGGGACTAGGGCTTGAGGTCCACTGCCCGAGGACAGGGGAACCCCCTGGGGTGCTAAGGGCAGTGTCCCTCCTTTCTTCCGCCCTCTTGCCTTCCTCCAGGCTGGCCAAGAGTAGAGTGGGAGTGAGCAGGGCTCCCAGCCTCTACTGAGTCCCAGGGTCCTCGGGGTAGGGTGGAGGAAGGGTGGAGAGAGGGTCTGGGCCACCAACAGACACTGTAAACTTTGGTTTAAAACAATAACTTAAGTGGAGGGAGGGCTTCCAGCCTGGGGCCAAGGTCGAGGAGCAAGGAGGAGCAGGGGGTGTGGGAGGCGACAAAGGAAAAAGCCAACAAAAAGTTTTGGTTTTTGCTTCTGGCATAAGAAAGGTCTTTGGTCATTGGTTTAACTGGGGGGGGCAGGGGCAGGTAGAGAGGGGTCAGGGAGGAGTGCCGAGGGAGGGTGAGGGAGGACTACAATGGGGGACCTGTAGGCTGGGGGTGACCCATCAGGGTCACAGCAGCCACCTGCCCCTCAAGCCTGGTTTCAGCCCGGCCTCTCCTGGGACAGAGGCAGGATGCTTCCGGTGGCTCTGGCAGTGCCTCTGAGCCCAGCTCGCTTCGCCATTTCCCCCTCCATTAGTACACCCAGCACAGACCCTGTCAGCAGGCCAGTGCTGGGCCTCTTCCTCTGTTGCCGGGGATGACGGAAGCCAAGGAGCACCCCATGAAGGGGGCAGAGGCCCAGTTCAGCTTGGGTTCTGTCTCAGGTCGAGGGCAGGGTATGGACCTGGGCATGGGCAGCCTTGCTCCCACCGACCCCCTACCCCCACGGCACACACAACTTGTCCCGCCCCAGCTGCGGCCTTGGAGTAGGCACAGCGGAGGGGGCGGGTTTCTTCTGGGGATGGTCTGAAATTTCGGCTCCCCCCCCCCTGCCCCGCCCTAGGCCAGGGCCGGGGCGGGAGTTGGGGGGCTGCGGGGAGACTTCACAGTACGGAAAAGAAGGTGGAAGGGAGCACAAATTAGGAAAGTGGGGGGCCTCCGGCCAGAAAACACTGCCAGAGCCAGGTGCGAGAGGCCCTGGGTTTGAAAGGGGTGGCTTAGCCCCGCCTGCGGGTCTCCACGGCGCTGAGGGGCCCTGTAGGGGAGAGCTGGTGGGGGAGGAGGGCCCTGCTGCTGCTGGTGGTTGGGGGGGAGGCGGCATTCAGATGTAGGGGAGGGTGAGGAAGGGTCTGGGCCCTCCGAGTCCTCTGCCGGTCCCAGACCAGGGGTTCTGTATCCCCTCGGGGGCGGGACTGTCCCTACCCCCGAGCGTCTGTCAGTCAGGTCACATGGGGAGTTGCTGGCCCAGCTCCCCCATCTGAGTCCTGGAAGTGCCTTGAGGTTTGGGCGGGGCTGAGGAGTGGGGGAAGGTGGGGCCTGGGTTCCGGAGGGAGGGGTCTCACCCCTGCCCAGCCTGCCCCTAGAGGCCCTTAGGACAGTTCCTCTCCTGGCAGCTCCTCCTCCAGGTCCCTGTCTTCTGGCGGCCCCGCGGTGCTGGGGTTGGGGGGACCCAGGGGAGGGCCCGGCCGCCTGTCTTCCTCGGCCTCGGCTGGCTCCTCTTTCACCTGCACCTGGTGGCTGTGACGGAAGGGATCGTGTGGGCACCCCAGGGGCATTCCCCTGCCCCTCAAACATCCAGAATTTGGGGGTGCAGCGGGGGTATTCCCAGCCTGCCTCCCCAGGACCGCATCATCCCTGAGCCCCTGGGGCCTGATGTCTCCGGTCTGATCTTCCTGATCTCCGCAGGAGCTCTCCTCTGAGGAAGGGGGAGGGTGGGAAGGACAGAGGTGGTCTCCGTAGGCAGGAGAGGAGATGAAACAGTAGAGAGGAGGAAGAAGAGGAAGAAAGCTTCGGGAAGGAGGGGAATAAAAAGGGGGGAGAGGGAGGAGAATAAGAAGGGAGAGAGAGCGAGGTCACTTGTCCTGGGAAGACAGGTGTGTGTATGTAGGTGGGGGGTGATAAGATGGAGATCCCACCTGCAGGGGCATCTGGGGGGCACTGGGGTGGGGGCTCCATGCCGTGTGCTCACCTGTACTGGGGTGGGGAGAGGCGAGGGGGGCTGCTGCTGCCGTTGCTGGGCAGCGGCTCCACGGGAGCGCCCACATCTTCGTGGCTGAGGGGCAGGAGGCTGCTGGCAGAGCCCGGGTTCAGCATGCCAGGGCTGTTGAGGAGGGGGAAGCTGCTCTCGGCCAGGGCAGCCTGGAGGGCACAGGGTTGGTTCAGTAAGCCAGCTCCACTGGCCCAGTGGGTCCCTGCCGCACCCCCAGCCAGCCTCCTGGAGCCTCTGTGCCCTGCCCTCTGGAGGCCAGATCATGACCCTGACCTGCTGCCTCCCAGCCTTCCTGGGAGCCTGGGCCTGACCTACCCCTTGGGGGGGCGGCAGAGAACCCCTTCCCCGCCAAGACTGACAAACCAGGCAACAGGGCCCCACTGGTTATGCCAACCTCCCTCCTTGCTCTCTGCTGTGCCTGAACCCAGCCTTGACAGCGGAGGTGGGGGCTGAGCCCCGAGTGGGGATGGGGCAGAGGGGTGGGGTTCAGGCCACCCAGAGTGGTCTTCACACTCCTGCCCCTCCTTGGACAGATGGGCTCTTGGCAGGGGAGAGTGGGGGAGGGTCTGTGTGTGTGTGTGTGTGTGTGTGTGTGTGTGTGTGTGTTGGGGGGGGTTGGACAGCCAGGGGTCAAGGCCGAGGGAGCACTCACCTGATAGCTGGCGTTAAGTGCTCCGTAACTGAGGCCCGAGATCATGTTCTTGACCAGGGTGGGGCTCCTGGAAGACAGAGAAGGCACTGTTTGGTTCCTTCACTCACTTACTCCCCCTTCATAGCGCAGCAGTATGAGGCCCTGCTCATGCCAGAGACCATTCCATTCCTGAACCTAGGAGGCCAGAGTAGGGTCAGCACCACCTGCTAAGTCCTATTCAAGCCTCAGGCTGATGGGGTGCAGCGTGGAGGGACAGCTCCCTTCACAGGTCCCAGGCTGAGGCTCCCTGGGGCTCTGGGGCAGGTGCGGCGTCTCGGAGCTGGCAAGGGGGAACACGGATCCTTCCCCATGCTGGTCTTCACATCATGCCACCCCAGTGGGGCTTCTCTGCTGTTTCTGGGGTCCAACAGGTCCAAGCTAGAGTCCGGATAGGTCCATGTCTGTAATACCCACATTATCTTGCCACCCTGAATTCTGGGACATCTAATAGCCACGCGCGCCGCTGGTCCCCGTGCGCTCCACACCAAAGACTTTTCTGCCCAGAACATGTCCAGGAGTTGGGTCCCATAAAGCAGTGGCTCAAGGCTGTCCCTCTACCATAATGATGAATCCCATTTTCCCATTTATAGAGCATCAAAGAAAGGTTAAGGAACTGGCCCAAGGTCACACAACCAGTGAGAAGCAGAGGTGCACAGGAACCCAGAGCTTCTAGCTGGCATCTGCCCATGTCCCAACTCTGGCCACAGGTACTTTGGGTCTCTTTCTCTGGTCCCAGGCCCCCAGGCTCCTTCCCTCAGTCAGAAATAGGGACAGATCACCTGCCCCTTCCTGTCACTTCTGGATTCTGGGCTCCCCTGCGCTCCTCCATCCCTCTTCTCCCCAATCCACTCCCAAAGGAGGAAGGACTGGGTACACAGGTGAGTTCTGGAGAGAGTGGGGAAGTCCTGCTCCATGCTGCAGGTGGGTGCCCCTGCTCAGGGCTGGGCCTACGTACCCTGTCATCTTTGGCGGCCTCCGCTTCTGATACTCGCGCTCGTCCACAGTCCACACGGCGCCCTTGACATTCTCCACGCGCACGAAGCACTTGTGCAGGCTGAGGTTGTGCCGCACAGCATTCTGGGGATGCGATGATGGCATGTGCTCAGAAGCAGCCTGCTCAGCTCCTTCCCTGCACCGGCAAGCACAGGGCGAGGTCCCCGCCCCACCGCAGGCAGCCCAACCACCTCCCACCTTCCCAGGCCCAGGGCCACGCTGGCTGCTGAGGGGGAGGAGTCCCCCTGCCTCTCTCCTGCCCTTGACCCAGAGATTGCCAAGGTCTTCACTGCGGACAGCCCATTCTATGATTGGCTCCCCTTCTCCCTGCTGTGTTTCGGAAAACTGTCCACCAACTGAACACTATCCAGGTAGGAATCATGTTTTCCCAGCAGCACTGATCAGGCACACGCAGCTCACTCGGGGCCCCTGGTCGCCGTGGGCCTGCACTCGGGCCCTGGCCTGTCAGTGAGCCTGGGGCCTGTTAGCTTAGGCGCATGCGGCATTCCCACGAGGCTTTACAAGTTTTGGGAATAAATCAGGAACCCTCGCTGCAACCTTCTTTAGCCTCTAGGAGTGCGGGAACCATGGCTTTGAGAAGAATAGTTTAAGAGCAGGAGGCATAGAGCAGGCCTCACATACATACTTGTTGAAATAAACCGGGAGAAAGAAGAGCATGGATTTTGTAGCTGCGAGACAGGAAGAGGAGAGAAAAGAGGAAAAGTCACCTTGTCGCTCCCACCTCCTCCTGGCAGGGTGACTTCAGGAATTGAGGCCATCTGAATTGTAGGACACTTGGGTGAGGGGGGGTGGCTTGGCCCCAAACCCCCCTGGGGGGCCTAGATGAGGGCCCGAGCCCACTCACTCCATGTCCCTCAGTCTTATCTCTGTACTCTCCTCTCTCAGCTTCACCACCGCCCCCCACCCATCCCTGTCCCTGTTACCTGTCCTCCCTCAGCCTCCCCCACCTGCCTTGTCCCCATCCTTGTCTCCTCTTTACATTTCTAAACGGGGAAGAAAGCCGGCAGGGCGGGCAGCCCATGCCCCTGGAGATCCCCTCTCCCTCTCTCCCTTCCAACTCTTGCCACTTGCAACTGGCCCGATTTCATTACCAATTTTAATTTGCCTCTAATTAAATCCTGTGTATTTTTCCGACTCGCTTGCTAATCCACGAGGGAGGCGGGCGGCTGGAGTGGAATCTCTTGGAGCGATAATTACAAAGGGCCTAATCACGCCGGGGCTCCTGCCTCGGAATAAATTTGCCCGCATTACGGGGCTCCGATCCTCCGCTTTGCAAATGAGAATGACCCCAATTTCCGAGGATGGCCTCACCGGGGCTTTTTTCCCTCATTTCGAAGCCTGATTCGTGATGAGAGACTAATTCGTTACGCTGAAACATTAACGGCAATTTAAGGGGTCTGGCGGGGGCTGCGTAAACAAAAGGACGGGCCCACAACATGGGCCCTGGGAGGAGATGGACACAGGGGGAGGGCTGGGGGGGGGACCATCAGCTTGGCAGATGGCAGCTCTGTCCCCGGATGAACGGCAGCTGGCCTGGCCCACGCCAGCTCCCGACCCTTCTGCCCCGGTCCGAAGTGGACAACATCTCAGGGTGGGGGCCAGAGAGAGTTTAAAGAGGGAGAATGGGAAGAGGAGGAGGAGTTGAGGAGAAGAGAGACCTCAACGGGCAGATATATGGGTGGCTGGTGGAAGTCGAACAGTTAGGTGTAGATGGGGTACATTTCCCCAGGAACATGAATGAAGCTTGGCTGCAAAAGTCCTGAAGGTCAAAGTGGACCTCAAGCTAAGAGAGATTCTGCTGTGCCACAGGAAGGGGAGGACACAGGTAGTGCCCGAAGTGGCAGAAACAGCAGCTGAGCGCTGCTCACTAGGAAGGTCACCGGCTTGTTCAGCTGGTGTTGCACTGGGACTTTCTGAGGTGAGGGGAGGAGGAGGCAAAGACCCTGGGGGTGCGAGACAACTGGGATGATCCTGGCTGGGGGACCATGGAAGGGGGCATGGAAGGCCAAAGGATCTCGGCTAAATGGGAGGGGTTTCAAGACGGTCCTTGAGGGATCTAAGGAAGTCACCCAAACCAGCTCCTCCTGATCTCAGAGAAAGGAGAGAAGAGGAAAGGAGAGTACAGGGGTGAGGGACACTGCCCCTGAGCAGTAAGCTGTCTAACGGAAATGAGGTTCTCTACTCTAACCTCTACAGGTAAAGGATTAACCTGCATTATGAACATAAATATTAGATAACAATCATTAACGACCCTTTATGTCTGAATAGGACTCTACCATTTTCTAAAACCTGGTATCCAAACTGTCCCAGAGGCTGGAGACTGGACCTGGTGGTCCCAACAAGGCCCTGCCAGCTCAGGGAGAGGGCAGGACTGTGGTTGGCAGGAAATGACATCACTCAGAGCCAATCAGAGCCGCTGTCCCAGCCGCCAAGCCTCTTTCCCCAGCTTTGAGAATTGGGCGTGCAGGGATATGGCAGGTCACGAAGCAGTCTCTCCTGCTGCAGTTAGCACGTTTGGGGGCTAGAGGAGACTGGGCCCTATGCAGACCCGACCCAGTTGGGTATTGGTGGGGAGGGGGCCTTGGTGACACTTGTTGAAAGCTAGCCGCTGGTGGGGAGGTAGCCTGTCTGGCTGTAGCTTCTAAACTGGCCAGCAGGGGGACTCAAGAGCCAGGGATCCAATTAAGGTTGTGAGCTAAGGACTCTTTCCCAGCCTCTAACCTTCCCCGCAGGGCGCCAACACTCCCTTCTCCTTCCCTCCACCCCCTCCCAATCTAGATATCAATTTCCACTCTGCTGCACAGACACTAATATTCTCACCTATCAGACAGACAGACAGACAGACACACACACACACCCCTCCCATCTTGGCTATGGGAAAATGAATGGCTGAGTGCCCCAGGCCGTATCTCTGCGTCCCATTTTTTAGGGTCCCTTCCTTCCTTGCCTCCGGTCCCCTGAGAAAACCCTATGGCTGAAGGTGCTGAAATGACTAATTGGATGGAGACAATTATCTTCCTGCCGCCATAGCAGAGCTGGGGAGAGGGCGGGGGTGCCCGTGGTTATGTCCCAGCACACAAGTCCACAGGTCTCGTTTGGCTGTCCCTGTGTCTGCCTGCACACGGCCCACCCCACCCCTGGCTCCAGAACAGGCACCTTTAGCCAAGGTAGTCAGACCCTTAGGGTCTCTGGAGAGTGTCACCCCAAGCCTCCCTAACAGGCTGGGGCAGTACTAACTCCTGGAGGTCCTACTTTGTGGGGCCTATGGGGGGCACTCCAGGAAGAGGAGGATTTCTTGCCAGAAAACAGACAGCCCGAGGCTGGAAAGAAGGGGCTATTAAGGGGCAGCTAGAGTACATTCCATAGCCCATGCTGAGGTGGCAGTGGAGGGATCTATAGTGCGGCCCAGGCCCTGCTGGGGCCATTTCTGCAGAACTGACCCTCTGAAGGGACGAAATGTGATGCGGCCTTGGTGTCAAGGGGATGTGGAGATGTTCAAGGGTGACTGGGGCCCTTGGCAAGGAGGAGGGAGCATGCCTCACCTTCCAGGTGGCAGTGTTTCTCCGGAAATAGGCGAACATTCTGGTGAACCAGTTATAGATCTCATTCAGGGTCAGCTGCCTGTCAGGGGTTTCCAGAATGGCCTGTGGGCCAGAGAGAAGCAGAGGGACCCTCAGTCTGGGCCTTCAAGGGTCACAGGCCTGTGCTCTGTCCCTCCTGCCTGGCCTGACTCCCACTCTGAGAACAGTGGACGCCCGCTGAAGAGGTTTGTGGACAGGACTGGTGGGTGTCATCCATCCCCTGAGTGGGGCAGGCTGCTTCCGGGCTAGGAAACATGAGCTGTGAAGGCTATGTGTTTGTGCAAGGAGCACATGAATTCCTTCTGGAGTGCAACTGGTGTCAAGGGCCCCCATTCTGGAATGAAAATGAAGTAGTATTCTTGGGAGAGAGATAGCCACAGGGTGGGGGCCGTTTACAGTTTATCCTGATTTTGGCAAAAGGG
>ML111987.1:0-12915 GCA_003697995.1 Taxidea taxus jeffersonii | reverse complement strand
GGGGGAGAGACAGGCAGGCAGGTGGCAACCAACTGAGAGTGACCCTGAGTCTATGAGAAAACAGTCTCCTAGGAGTGTGTGTACATGGGAATGAGAGAATGAACGACACAGTGGGTGTAAGCAGCAAAAACCCAGAGAGACACCCACATGAGCGGCACAGACTAAGATGGAGCCTGGGTGAGAGGCCGTACACCTGGGAAGAAGTCCAAGAGAGAGGACAGGTGCAGGAGGGGCTATCTCTCCTCTGGCCCCAGGACTCTCGTGGAGGCTGAGTCTCTGAGATGGGGGTTCAGCCTGGGTGCCCTCCCCATCTACTTCCACGCTCACCTGGCGGATGAGGGAGGCGTAGGTGAAGGGGGGCCTGACATCGGCATTCTTGTAGAACTCATGATTCTGGGCCAGCTCTGTGGAAGAGAGGCAGAGGGTGGGGTAGCCAGATGGGGGATCCAGCTTGGGGGAGAAATGACCCTCCTGGCAGTCCTTACCTGAGGAGATGGGGGAGCAGAACTTGTCACTGCTCCTCCGGCGGGCGGGCCCCCCGCTGTGCAGGGAGGCAGAGCTGAGGCCGGGGGGCCGTAGAGGGGTGACGGGGGCAGCGGCCGAGGTCGGGGGGTGCACGAGACCATCTGGGAACGAGTCTGCTGCGGAGACGGTCACCTTGGAGAATGAGGAGGAGCCAGGGACTGGGTTCAGCTGTGAGCAACGGGGAGGGTGCTGAGCCCAGCACCCAGGGTGGGGGTACCAGGGGCCCTGGGAGGGTCGCAGGGAGGGGAGAGTCACTCACAGGTTGGTTGAAGGGCTTGGGCTCGGAGGGCCGCATATGCAGGTGGGCCATCATGGCCTGCAGCCTCTCGCTCTCCTTGGCGAGCTGTGGAGAGGTGGGAGGTGAGCAGGGGCTGAGCCTCCAAGGGGTCCAGTCCTCTTCCTCCTCCGCATCCCACCTCTCCCCAACCAGACACCCGAGAAAAACCCTCTCCCACCACTCCTCTCCTTCACATATCAGCCTCTGGCTCCCTCTGTCCTCTGCTCCTAGAAGGCCTTGGCTCTGCTCTGTGCCCTGCTACCCTCGAGGCCAGGGCCTGGGGCTGCCGTACCGACGAAGGCCTCGCCACTTCTCCAAACCGTGAGTCCCAGGCTCGAGCTACAGGTCAGGGGCCCCCTTGCTAACAACACATGCTTTTTCTCCTCCTCCAAGGCAGAGGGTGTGGATGAATAACGCCAAGTTCAGTGGCACTTGTGTGTGAGAGGGGCCTCGCGCCATGAATGGAAACACAGGAATGGATGAATGATTCATTCACCCCCATTCATAAATTCAATAGGTCTTTCACAACTACCCTCTCAGGGCAGGGTGCTCTGCTAGGTGCCAGAGGGAAATGGGTAAATGTCCCTCACTCTGCCTGCTGGACTGTCCTGAGTACTATGTGCTACAGGGTGCAGAATCGGGGGCCAGACCGCTGTGCTTCTGACCCCGACTGGACCACCTGTTGGGGTGAGTGACCAGAGCAACAAGTCACTTCACCTCTCTGGGCCTCAGTTTTTCCTGTCTGTAAAGTGGGGATGAGAATAGCGGCTGCCGTATACGGCTGTTAAGAGGATTCCTGGAGTTCTACAGGTAAAGTATTCAAGTCAGCACCAAGTAAGTGCTCCATATGTTAGCTGTCAGCATTTTTATGGTTTTTATATGGACGCTGCTCTTCTGGGACTCCCAGCAGATACACTGAACCCCCTCCCCACCTTGGCTTGCTCCTGAGACTCTAACTACAATCACCTCATGGCCTTGGCACTTAGGAGCAAGAAAGCTTAAGATGACCCCTGTCTACAAGGCCCTCTAAAGCCCTCCTGGGATGTCAGTGCTGAGGGTAGGGCCAGGCCTGGCGTCCCCTGCTCCCCCACCCCCCGCCACCGTGCATCCTCAGAGCTGCACCTGGATCTCCAGCTGCTGGACCACCTGCATCTGCACACGGCACTGGGCTGTGCTCCGGTCATCCAGGGCATGCTCTGTGTTGAGGTGTCTTTGGGGCAGGAGGGAGCAGAGAAGACACAGTTGGCCCCACTTTGCCTGTAGCCACCACCCTCCCATCCCATGCTTCCAGCCTGTGCTCCCATCCCATGCTCCCAGCCGGCCCATGGCCTGGAAAACAGACAGACCAAGAGATACAAAGGGAAAGAGGTGGGAAGAAAAAAAACAAAAAACGGGGCAACAGGGCAACCAAGGAAGCCGCCTTCTCGTCAGCCTCCTTTGATGTCTTTGCTAAAATCCCAGCTACAGAGAGATCTAATTGCAAATGAACTAATTAAGTAAACCTCTGACGAAGCGTGAAAACAATTTGTTTGACCCTGATGCTGCAAGGGTCTGGGAGACAGCAGAGTTAATCAGTCAGTGACAGAGCTTGGCACGGCGGTGGCAGCTGGTCGCCTCCCGCCCTGCCTGTCCACCGGCCTTCCGGCCTGTCACTAGGCCGTCAGTCTCCTGGGCTGAGTCTGGGGGAAGCAGGGGAGGGCTACGGGGGGGGGGGGGGTGTCCTCTCCTGCTCCTCATACCCCTGCCCTGAGGGGCTCTGACAGCCTGGGGATGGGGTTTTCTGAGGCTGCGGGTCCCTGCAAATATAGATGGGGGGTGGGGATCAGGGAGCTAGCTGGTGGGGGCAGGGAAGGAGCTAGGCTAGGCGCCCCGGAGGGGAGGACAGCAGGACAGCTGGTGGCTGAGGTCCAATGAGGGACAAGCTAGGTGGCTGCCTGAGGGGCGGGATGAAGGGCCCTGTGGAAAGTCTGCTGTTGGGGGGGGGGGGGGGTGGGGGGGGGGGGTGACACCTACTTGATAAAC
Source organism: Taxidea taxus jeffersonii (assembly GCA_003697995.1). Taxonomy (NCBI): domain Eukaryota; kingdom Metazoa; phylum Chordata; class Mammalia; order Carnivora; family Mustelidae; genus Taxidea; species Taxidea taxus. Next base: position 10,091 of record ML111987.1, on the reverse strand, counting down.
TGGCCCAGGTCTTCACACAGGGTCTCACAGCCTGGCCACTTACACTCTCCGTGTCCGTAGAGGGGGTGGGAGCCTGGCGTCTCCTCGTGGGAGGAGCTAGGAGAGCAAGAGAGAGGCAGCAGTCAGGGACCCAGGAGACCCCAACGTCCCTGGGTCCAGCTCGGCCAGGCTCCCCTGCTGGTGAAGTTTCTGTCCCTCATATGGGTTTCCCAGAGGCTGAGAACAATGCTGTGTGCCCTGGGAGAGGGGTAAACTTCCGGGTCCATGAGCTCCGCCTCCCCCCTCCCTGTCCCTCACCCAGGGGTGCCATCCCTCAGGGAGCAGGGCTGCCTCCGGCAGGTCTGCAGCGCCCTCTCCCGGCCTGGGCCCCCGCACCTGTCTCTCCGAGGTGTGAGCACAGTGGGCTGTCCGTTGGGCAGGGTGTGGTGGGAGAGGGAGGGTGAGACTTTGGGGGGGGGCAGCAAACGAGGTAGCGGTGGTGGCTGAGCCGGTGAGGTCCAGCCCCTCCTGCTTGACGCTGTCCTCGGCGGGCTGCCCGGAGGCACCCTCGCCCTTCCACAGCTGGGGCAGGTCGGATGGGCACACGGCTGCTGCGGGAGAGAGAGGTGGGAGGCTGGCAGGGCCCCAGGCACCTATGGAACGGGGCGGCGGGGGGAGGTCTGGGCTGGGGGGCACTCACCTTGCGGGAGGGTCTGGAGGGGCCCTGAGGCTTGGCCGGGCTGCAGGCTGACCAGCCCCTGTCTCTGCAGGTTGAGCAGATGCTGCTGCTGCAACTGTTGCATTTGCAGGAGCTGCTGCTGGAAGGCCAGCTGCTTGTTCCCCAGGGCCTGGTGGGGGGCCCGAGGGGGCGGGCCGAGAGGGGTACCATCAGCCTCGGGCACGCCCTCCGGCCCCCACCCCGCAGCCACCCCCTCCCAGGGCCTGTCAGCCCCTGGAGCTGTCGTAGTGGCGTCTGCCGCTGCAGCCTCTCTGCTCCCGGCCCAGCTTCCATAGGGCTGCATGCCTCCTCGCAGTAAACACACGCACGCACGCACGCACGCACGCGCGCAAACACACACAGCAGACCCAGACGCTCAGCACAACGCCCTCCCTGCTCCCGCCCCCCTCCTTCCGCCTCGGCTCCCCGCACAGCAGCTGTGCTCGCCTGGAAAAGGGGGCAGGGGGGCGCTCTCATCACAATGATCGATGAGCCTGTCAGGCTCCGGGGGCCACTCCCGCCTGGCAGGCACCCTTCCCACAGGCGCGGTGCCCCCCTCCTGCGCTGAGGAGGGGGCCTACCCCCTCCAGCTCCTCTCCTCTCCTGCTTCTTAGATACAGGGAATCAAAGAGTCTGACGGGACTTTAAAAGATCCGCATCAGCTGGTCATCGGGACCCAGGCCTGGGGAAGAGTCACATCTCTACTGCTCAGGCGCACACTTGCTAGCTTGCTAGCTGTAGGTCTGGAGCTCGCTCTCTCCGTCTCCCGCCCCCCCCCCCCCACAGCCAGTCAGTTCTTCACACAGGCACCGATAAGTCAGCCCATCACCAAGTCTTTTCTGAGCCCCAGGAGCCAAGCTTGTGCTGGGTGCTCGGGAGGCAGGGGAAGGCAGGGTCGCCTCTGCCTGGCTCCCTGCCCTGGGGGTGCGGGAGGCGGGCTAGCTATCAGTAAAGCCAGCCTAGAGAAAATGCAGGGAAGGCAACAAGGATGAGACCTTGAGGGGGAGGCTGAGGGCGTTGGGAAATGACTGGGCGTCAGCAGGGCAGCCTTCTGGGAAGAAGCCACCCAGGACTTGGCTGTGGTTAGGCCAGCAGGAGGGAGGCACATGTCTGGGGCATGGAGGGGGAGCCTAGGGGCCTGGTATGGAAGCTCAGGGGGCACTGTGGCCCAGGCAAGGCCTGGGAATTCTCTGGAGGGGAAGGGCCTGATAGAAGTGGCAGGGGTTGGGGCAGGGTTTCGGGGAGCAGCACAAGGGGTTTACTGAGGGAGCGGAACCCGAGGTGGGGGGAGGGTGTGTGGCGGGCTGAGGTGCTAAGTCACTAAGAGACAAGTGGGTAGGAAAGGACCTGACAACAAGGCAGCTGGTCATGAGCAAGGGGCGTCGGAGGCCCGTCGTCACTAATCCGACAACACGAGCCAAGGAGAGAAGGACAGAGTGGGGACGAGGGCAGCTGGAGAACTGTGCACCCCCAGTTCCCATTCCCCCCTGCCCCATTATTCCCTCCTGGTGCTTCCTGATCTGTCTCCTATGCCCCCAAGGCAGTTCTCTCCTGGCCACTGTGGGACTCCCAGCCTCCGGCCAGGAGGGGTCCGGGACAGCGGTCCTTTGAGGGGGCACGTCAGGTCCCTTACCTCTTTGGGTTGCTGCTTCCCAGCCTGCTGTTGGGTGAGAAGCTGTAAGTGGAGCTGTTCTTGTTGCTTCTTGTAGTACTCCTGCAGCTGGGTGGGAGGTGGAGGGGGGCAGGGGTGCGAGTGGGTTACCACGGGCCGGGGACTGCGGACCCCAGAACAGCCCTGGCCCTGTTGTGACGGGACTCCTGGAGGCAGAAGTAGGGAGTCTCACTAGGGTGGTGAAAGAGACACCCCGCGGGGAGATGCCCGCTCTCCTCAGTTTGCTCTGAGGGTTCCCAGTAAGGCCTGGGTGGTGACGGAGCGAGCGGAGTAGGGACGGGGGTTGGGGGGAGGCTTCACCCCACAGCTCTGAGCCCGCTTTGCCTCTCTGTGGGTCTCCTGAATCCATCACAGGGAGGTGCTGGGATGTTATAGTACTCTGACCTTCCCTGGGGTTCTGGATACAGAGGCGGGGCCGGTGAGACGGGGAGCATGGGGATGCCACTGCAGGAGAGGCCTGACCCCTGACCTCTCCCCAGCTGCCCTGGAGGAATGCAGATCCATCCAGCCTGAGCGGTCTCTCCGGTTTCTTCCCCGGCTTTGGCCAGCAGTGATGTTGGCAGTAAACAGGGTGGGAGATGGGAGGCCTAGAGCCTCCACAGCCCCACCCTCCTCTCTCCCACCTCCCAGCTGCCCTGGGGCCAGACTCACCTGCTGCAGCATGAGCGCCTGTTGCTGCTGGAGCAAGGCCTGCAGCTGTGGGGGTGACAGGATCTGCTGCATCTGTTGGGGGGTAAGCATCTGCGGCGACATCATGGCCACCGACACAGGCACCTGTGGGATTGGGCCCCATTAGCCTGCTCCTCTCACTCCCACCCACAGTATGGCTGTGAGGACCAGAGGGAGACCGCTGCGTTCAAATTCTGGCTCTGCCAACTATGTGCCATGTGTCTTTGAACAACTGATTTACCTCCCTGTTCTCCATTCCCTTGTCTCTGAAGGGCAAGTAAAAACAGCGCCCACTTCTTAGGGCTCTCAGGAAGATTAGTGAGCTGAAATTTCAAACAGAGCCCGGCACACAACAGGTGCCGGGGGGTGGGTGGTTATTATCGCAGGAGGCACTACGTCCAGTGACACCAGTCGTAGAACCCATATCCATGCTTAGCAGGCTTTCTTCCTTAGGGATGGGGATGGGCAACACCTAGCAATTCCCGGTTCTAGCTTGGTATGTTCCGAGAGCGCGATGTCCACGGTGGGCCTGGCTGGAGGGCAGTCTGCGGCCCCCATGGCAGGAGGACCTGGACTCTGGTTCCGATTGCACACACATCACATACCCTGGCATGACCACCAGCAGGACACACACATGGCCAGAGCCGACCCAGGGAGGGCCCACCACGGCGTATGTAGGTGTCGTCAAGTCAAAGTGGGCTGGAAAGAACACCAGGCAGGGAGCCAGGACGTAGGCTGCTACTTCTAGCTCTGGGATGAATTTGCTGTGTGCCCTCCAGGCAAGTCACTTGCTGTCACTTCTGGGGTGTTAGTTTCCACAAACGCTAAACCAGGAACTGAACCAGTGGAGATGATGGCAGGATTCTCAGAGTGGAGGAGCTCTCCACGCCCTGCCCTGGCTTACGCCTCTGGAAGAGGCTCAAAGAACCTAGCTACCAGCTAACAGGTTCCTGGAAAAGCACTAACATCATTCTTTTCTCCGCCCTACCTTCCCGAAATCCCTGGGCTTCGGGGTAGTCATTGCCAGTGAGGCCCAAGTGGCAAGGTTGTCTTGTTCCACTGTTCTGGCAGGACAGGTGCCCTGATGGGGCTCAGAGCCCAGCTGGTCTCATCTCCCCTCCTGCTGCCAAGCTCTCAAAGCACCCGGTCCCCACCCCCAACCATTTCCCACACAGCAGACACTCACTGAGCATTTACTCCCCTGAACTGAAAAACCTACCCCAGCAGCTCAGAGGCCCCTTTGGCAGCCCAAGGGTGGGGAGGGAGGGGTCCGGGCAGCCCAGGCAGGGAGGAGTATCCTGCAGGGACTTGTCTGGGCAGGATGCGACAGGTTATGTCCTCAAGAGACTGGTGACCCCTGCGACAGGTTATGTCCTCAAGGGACTGGTGACCCCTGTCACCTTCCCCCACCCCAGCCTCATGGGTAGGACACCGGAGGAGGAGATGGTGGGGGGGGGGAGGACTCAGCCTCAAGCCATCAATTAGAGAATCCCCAGGAAGAGGAGTGGTACAGGAGATGTAGTGGATCCAGGGACATGGGGGAAGTCCCAGGGCTCCCAATTCTTCTTACACTTCACCCCAGTAACTGGTGGCTGAGCCCTGGGCTCTTCTCCTTTATCTCAGCCATCTCTGTGCCAACAGCCCTGGGTGGGACACACCCTAGCTCTTTAGCTGAACCATGCTGTGTGTGAAGGAAGGCCCCCGGGGCCTCTACCGAGGAGCCTTAAGGGGCAAGGTTGGGATTGAAGCCCAGGTCTGTGAACTCCATGGCTCCTGCTGTTTCCCCATCCACACTGCTTTCCCTACCTCGGAGCAGATCTTGAGGAAGGTTAGGAAGTGTGGGAACTCAATTCTCCAGGGAGTAGAGGGGTCGAGGAGGCTGGAGAGCCAAAGGCCAACCTCCCTTGTTACAACTGTACCTGGAGGAGACCCTAGAAAGCCAGGCCGTGGGGGTCTTCTGGTCCTCATTCTTGGAGGGGTCTAGGCGAGGGGGCAGACAGTGGCACGGACCCACACCCTTTGCGGAGGCAGCCTGTGTCCCTTGCTGGGTGCCCTTGAGGCTGGGAGGCCGCTCAGCCGTCCTTTTCTTTCTTCCTCCTTTGGGGGTGCCCACCATGGTGGCAGGGAGCTCAGAGTCCTGGATTTCTGAGTCAGGTGACCTAGGCTCTTATTCCTGATGCTAACTACTCTTTGAAATCACCTCACCTCACCTTTTCCACCCAGACGGCTAATTGCTAGTTAGGTGCCTTTAGGCACTCTGCTAAATCTTCACAGCAAATGGGAGGGGGGGTAGAGTGTCTAATCATCGTTACCATTTTACAGATGAGAAAACTGAGACCTAGAGAACTTAAATAACCTGGCCTATCCCCAAAGGGACAGTGGGAATAGGGGCAAGTGAAAGCGATGTGTAGTCCATTAAATTCTATGCAAATGTAGAGAAAACTACTTTGTAAAACATTTGGGTTTTCCTTTTCTCCTCCTTTCATGACTTCTCCAACCTCAGAAGGCACCGCATGGCCAGGACCTGTCCTTCTCATCCTGGGAGGACTGAACTAGAGACGGACATGGCCCAGGCAGGGAGACAGCCCAGACATAGGGCTGTGAGTCACGGTGAGTGGCATATAAGAAAGGATGTGGCATTTCCTTCCTTGGGGCTTTCCTACTTGGACGCAGGGGATGGAAGAGACGACCTTGGAAGGCCTCCCTGGCCCCCGCCGTCCCTGCCAATTGGCCGAACAGCTGGCCGCACAGCTGGCTGGAGAGGCGGCTGCAGAGACGCCTGGATTGCCTCCTGTGTACTAGTCTGCTGGGGCCCAGGGGGTCAAGAGAGGTCAGGGAGGGGGCTGCCGTGTGCTTGCTAAGCTGCTGGGCTGGCTGACACCATCCCCCCACACCCCTCAGGGTTTTGAGGACAGAGCTGGAGCTCCCCTGGTGTCCCCGCTGACCCCTCGCTAGGCTAGGATGGGTCAGGATAGACACTGTCAGCTTGTCAGCTCAGCAAGGCCCATGAGTCACTGTCTGGAGAGTGGCCAGGGCAGCTAAATGCTTACTAAAGGCCTGGCAGTGTGAGCTGTGGGCTAAATGCCCACAGCTGCCTCCAGCCCCTCCCGCAGGGCCCCGGCCCAGGCCCCTGGGTCCTCTCCACCCACTGTGAGTACAGTGTGCTGGGCTGGCTGGCAGCTTACAGAGAGGATGCTTGTCCGTGGGGAGGCTGAGCACCCCGCGGATGCAATTTGGTGTTAGAATCAAGGACCTAAACTCAACCTCTGAAGTGGGGTCTAGGGTCACTGGCTCAAGTGGAGACACCAGGCCAAAGCTTGGTTTAGGTTAAACTCCCTTGCAGATGACCAGAAGGAAGTCCTCAGACTAGTTCTGGGCTGGGGCTGCAGCAAGAAAGAAGTGGTGGGGCACCAAGATGAATTTCCAGAAATTCTGGAAGGGTCAGCCTCAGGGGCCTGGCCCTAGCCGCCGTGCCCTTTGCACTCCAAAACTCCCAGCTATCTTTGCTGCCTTCTGTAATTGACTTCTCCCTGCCTGGGGCCCAGGCCTAGGCACAAACTAGGCCATCTCTAGGCTGGAGCTAGAGACTAACATGGTTCTAGAAACTTCAGAAACTGGTTCCGGGAGAGGGGAGGTGAGGCAGCCAATCCTGCCTTGCCCTGAGGAGCAGAGCATTGTCATGTGGGGGCCACTGGAAACGGGTGGCCATCTACCTTTTTTCATTAACCACTTCACTCACAGAGAAGCTATTTGAAGGACCTGGGCCCCACTCAGGGACGGAAGCTTCACCTCAGAGACTGTGAACCTAAGGGCGGGGATGAGAGGCAAGGAAGGTATCCAGGTTGGAAGAGGGTCCACAGCTGGATCTCCAGGCTCCTGGGGAAGTTCAGACATAGCCTGTGAACCCCATCTCCCTGAACCCAGAGACTCATCTGGCTGGGGCTCTGCACCTGGGGACTGCTGGTGTTCACTGCTGTGCTGAGCACACATGACGTCACAGCGCAGACCATTAAAGTCTAAATTCTGGGGCCAGTTGTTTGGGGTCATATCCTGGCTCTGTCCCTTATTAGCTGTGTGACTCTGGACAAGTGACTCAACCTATCTGGGCCAAGGTCTCCTTATCCGCTCCTAACAGCATCTCTAGACCCCACAGGATTGTGATGATAAAGGGAGACAAATGACATGTGTAAAGCACTTAGTGTCTGCCCCATGGTCAGCAGTCTGTAAATGCTGTTAGTTTCATTAGTCCTGAGCAAGTATTTGATGAATGGATGAATCAGTCAATGACTTGGAGGAGGAGGCAAGGAGAGAGGAGGCCTGAGAAAAGGATCATTTGCTCTGGCTCTCTGACTAAATCTCCGCCTCTTACTCTAAGCCATTCCAGGGTTGCTCTTGTGTTGGGGAAGGGGCTCTCCTGAGGCAGATTCCATAGCCTCCCTTCTCCTCTCAATTATTTCAATCTCCTATCGCTCATAGCCAGCCGTAAAGTCTTTTTTAAAAATTTTTATTTATTTATTTGACAGAGAGAGACACAGCGAGAGAGGAAACACAAACAGGAGGAGTAGGAGAGGGAGAAGCAGATGCGGGGCTATATCCCAGGACTCTGAGATCATGACCTGAGCCAAAGGCAGAGGCTCAACGACTGAGCCACCCAAGGTGCCCCTGTAATGAAGTCCTTCTTGATGCCTGACCTCAGTCCCTCCAATTACCATCAAGCTCCTTCCCTCCTGCCTTGGGTCAGCAGGCCCTCTCTGGCTAGGGGAACATTCCTGTTACCCCAGCCCACACCTCCCTGTTCTTAGAAGAGGGTGTGAGGCCCGGCCCAGGGTGAGGACCACTTGGAGCAGCAGCCAGGAAATATGGGGGGCGGGGCCCGTTGGGAGATCCCTAATTCAAAGGGTCCGGGTCCTGATGCTATATGGGTATGAGAATCTTCTATACCATTCTGGAGTGAGAACTTTCTCTTCTTCCCATTATTTACCTTCCAGATTCTGTTCTCACCTCCCCACCCAGACCACCACCTATCTTGGCCCGACTCCTTCCTCTTGAGGGCTGTCTCATTAGGTTCAAGACTTCTACAAGAGGACCACTGCTCAGGCCCCACACCCGCCGGCCACCCTGAGCTTCTTCAAACCATTTCCCAAACATAAGCTTGTTGGACATAAGACTCAGATACTCCTCAGAGCCCTGGAATCCCCATCCTGGGACAAAGCCTTGTCCTGGGTCCTTCTCCTCCCTGCTGTCCTCCCTTCCCTCCTTCCTTCCCCACCCCACCCCCACAAACTCCAGAGCTCCTAGCTCAGCAGCATGCTTACCCTTCCTCCCCTAGATAAACTTCCTTTCAAAGCCCGGTTTAATCCTCTCCCCAATTCTGAGCCTCCCCTGCTGCTGTGGGGAAAGGGGGGGTGGTGGAGGAGCGAGGAAGCAAGGCTGCAGGGCCCAGGGGGAGGGGAACTGGCTGCCCGAATTGTGACCCACCCGACTCAGACAGCAATTCTCCCAAGTTCTTTGTGACACAAAAGGTAAACAGAAGGCCCAGCTTCCCCCTACCCCCCCACCTCCCACAGGCCTCCCCCCCACCCCCTATCCCTCCACCCACCCCTCCCACCGCCAGCCAGATGGGCCGGCAAGCTGGGGGAAGGGAATGGGGGAAAAAAGGGCAGATTGTGCAAAGGAAAACAAAAGAGACAGAGAGACACCGAGAGACAGGAAACTGGAGGAGAGAGAGTTGGTGGGGGAGAGATAGGGAGAAGACGCGTGGTGACCTCAGCAGCTAAGAGAGCAGGGGAGAGAGGGACAGGCCAAGTGACCCACGGGGATGGAGAAACAGAAACTTGAGAAGGGACGGGGACCCAGAGGGCTGAGCCAGGGAAGGGAAGCAAGCAGGAGGTACCTGGAGATGGCAAGAGCTGACAGTAGACACAGACTCTGAGCCACACTCACAAAGACACTGAGCAGAGCAAGGCCTGGGCCATGGGGTGGAGACAAGAGAAAGTTAAGTTTCTTCACCCCACCCCTGCACTGACTGCATTTGCTTCTGGAAAGTTGCCTACTTTGTGGCACTGGGGACTGGCCAGAGCCATCCTCCAGCTGGCCCTGCCTGTCCCTCGGGGCCAATTTACCCTCTCCACCCACCTCCCCTGCCCTCCTCCTCACCTGCACGGAAGAGGCCGACTGCTTGCTGTCATTGTTGCCCGGTGAGCTCAGGCCCGGTGAGCTCAGGCCCGAGGCCTGCTGCAGCAGGAACTGCCTGGCCACCTGGAGAGCCTGCAAGAGAGGGGACAGTCAGCTGTCAGGGCAGGGTCTACCTGCTCCAACAAAGGCCTGAAGGGCCTGGAGGGGGCAAGGGGCGGTTGGGGGCAGTCAGGGGCAGTGCTGGATCGAGGGTTCAGGGAGAATCCCGGGCAGTAAGGGGGAGGAGGCCAGGCTAAGGTGGAAGGTACTGGGGGTGGTGAGAGGGTCGCAGGGGCACCTGGACTTGCCCTTAAGCCTACAGGTAGGAGTCCCTGAGTGGAGCTGCCAGGGGGTGGGGATCAGAGTCTTTACGGGCCTCACTCTGGGACCTGAGAGGTTTTGTTGGGCCTCAATGGGGGCAGCAAACGGAAGGGCCACAAAAGGATCCCAGGGGAAAGCACAACAGAGGGACTCCAGGTACTAATATGAGGTACTACTTGCTGAGCATCTACTCTGTGTCAGGCCCTTTACACACAAGATCTCACTGAATCCTTCCTGTGAGGCTGTGAGGTAGGGATTATCAGTTCCATTCTACAGCTAAGGAAACAGAGTCTCCAGGAGGTGAATAATCTGCCCAGGATCAGAGCGAGGATCTGAGCTCAGGAAGCCTCAGCCAGGTGGGAGAAGGGAGTAGCACTCACTTGGGGTCACTGCACCCAGTTGAGGGGGATCAGGGCAGAGTCTCAGGTTCTGAGCATGGTGTGACCTTCTGAGTCCAGGGATCTGGGTACAGGGCCTGGTGGTATGGGGGAATTTTGTCAAGTCCTCAAGGGTGTGTCTGAACTTCCAGCGAGCAGCTCTGACCTCACTGTGGTGGTC
>ML111986.1:23081-63530 GCA_003697995.1 Taxidea taxus jeffersonii | reverse complement strand
AAAAAAAAAAGCCAAGAGCTAAATATAGACAAAAATCCATAAACACAGTTTGGGAGGAAATTATGCTTCAGAAGAGGAACTAGAATCCTACACAAGAAGCTGGAGGAAACAGTAAATAACCTTGAGGATGTAAAAGTGCTGGTGATCGATGGAGTCGCAGCACAGCTCCTGGACACAGACCCAGGGGGAGGGTTAGAACTCAAGAGCTGAGGTTGTAGGAGAAAGAACAAGTTCCAGGACCGGTGCGGGGAGGGGCAGGGAAGACACCAAGAGTTGTTTTTTGTTTTTTTTTTTTTTTAAGATTTTATTTATTTATTTGTTAGAGAGAGAGCGAGCACAGGCAGACAGAGAGGCAGGCAAAGGCAGAGGGAGAAGCAGGCTCCCTGCCGAGCAAGGAGCCCGATGCGGGACTCGATCCCAGGACGCTGGGATCATGACCTGAGCCGAAGGCAGCCGCTTAACCAACTGAGCCACCCAGGCGTCCCAAGAGTTGGTTATTAATACCCACTCTGTGTTTGCTCATGCCGGGGGCACCATGAAGCCAAGAACACCTGCAACCAACTGGCAGACTCTCCTCTCAAGAAGCCCCTGGAGAGCACTCCATCCTGCACATAAGATGCTCGTAGTAAATATTAGTTGAGGCTCCTGGGAGGCCCAGAGGATTAAGCACCCAGCACTTGGGTTTTGGCTCAGGTCATGATCTCGGGGTCGTGAGACTGAGCCCATCTGGCTCCCTGGTGGTGGGGAGTCTGCACTGGATTCTTGCTCTCTCTCCTCCCAACTCTCTCTCCCTCTAAAATAAGTAAGTCTTAGATAAATAAATATGGGTGGACTCAACCAGGGACAATATATGATCGACAGCAAATTGTTGGATGGAAGCTAGTGTGTTTTGGGGGATGCAGAAGGGACATTGGCAGACTCACTGGAGTGATTCTAGAAAGGACCATGGACCGGAGGAGCCCAGTGTTGACAGGTACAGAGGATTCACAAGGGCAGAGAACACGCAGAGGCCCGATGACATGAGTTCTCAGGTGTGGATCCCTGGCAGTTGCTACAGTCCAAGTAATTCCTGTCATGATCTAGAGACAAGTACACTATCGATGCAGTCAAATTTGATGTGTAATTATTTTTAATTTGAAAAAGGCAACATATTCCATTCAAACAGAGAACTGTATGAAGAAAGTGGGAGTAACTAACAATATCCTTGTGCCACTCTTTTCAGTGTTAGTGGTTTCTATGTTTTTAAATGAATGAGCGGGCACCATGTAGAAGCTTTGTTGACAGAGCCTTGGTGAAGCTTGGTGCTCCTCCTGTGGACGGACTGGGCCTGCCACCATCATTCTGGGGCAGAGACACCAGCTTATTGGCTGTGTGATCCTGGAAAGTTCCCTAAACACCTGCAATGTTAGTAAAATGAGGGATAATCACCATGCTTCTCTCAGCAGGTTGTGAGCATAAGGGAGAAAAGTGCAGGTAGTAGTAACTGCAGACTAGTAGGTAGTGGTTATTCTGTAAATGGTAACTGCTCATCATTACACATGTGCAAAATAACCAGGCATACCACAGGCATACAGGCAGTCTAAGGCTTAAAAGTGAATGGGCCACTACGTTTGTATGTTTAGGGTAAATACCCAGTAGTGCAATTGCTGGGTCGTAGGGTAGCTCTATTTTCAACTTTTTGAGGAACCTCCATGCTGTTTTTCAGAGTGGTTGCACCAGCTTTCATTCCCACCAACAGTATAGCAGCAATGTCCACAATAGCCAGACTATGGAAAGAACCTAGATGCCCATCAACAGATGAATGGATAAAGAAGATGTGGTATATATATACAATGGAATACTATGCAGCCATCAAAAGAAGTGAAATCTTGCCATTTGCGACGATGTGGATGGAACTAGAGGGTATTATGCTTAGCGAAATAAGTCAATCGGAGAAAGACAACTATCATACGATCTCCCTGATATGAGGAAGTGGAGATGCAATGTGGGGGGATTGGGGGGTAGAAAAAGAATAAATGAAACAAGATGGGATCAGGAGGGAGACAATCCATAAGAGATTCTTAATGTCACAAAACAAACTGAGGGTGGCTGAGGGGAGTGGGGGAGGGAGAGGGTGTTGGGGTTATGGACATTGGGGAGGGTATGTGCTATGGTGAGTGCTGTGAAGTGTGTAAGACTGATTGATTCACAGACCAGTACCCCTGGGGCTAACAATACATTATAAAAAAATAAGTAAATAAAATTATGAAAAAACAAGTGAATGGGCCAGAAAAAAGGAAAAAAAAAAACAATAATTACCAAATAATGACCAAATAACCAAAGCAAGCTGCTAGTAACATTTTGGTACATTTCTTTCTGGTCTGTCTTCTATATAACATATTTTGGGATAACCCTATTGTAAGTATAATTCTGCGTCTTGCTCTTTTGGAAGAAATTTTTTTTAAATCCCCACCTTTGGGGCACCTGGGTGGCTCAGTTGGCTGAGTGTCTGACCCTTGATTTCAGCTCCAGTCATGATCTCAGGTACCTGAAATCAAGCCCTATGCTGGGCTCCACGCTCAGTGCGGAGTCTCCTTCAGATTCTTTCCTCCTCTGCCCCTGTCCCTTGTGTGTGCACTCTAATACATAAATAAATCTTTATTTATTTATTTTTTAAAAAAGAGATGTTATTTATTTGAGACACAGAGAGATCCAGAGGAGCAGCAGGTAGAGGGAGAGGGAGAAGCTGACTCCCTGCTGAGCAGTGAGCCGGATGCGGTCCTCAATCCCAGGATCCCGGGAACATCTGAGCTGAAGGCAGATGCTTAACTAACTGAGCCCCCCAGGCAGCCCAATAAGTAAAGCTTTAAAAAAATTAAAACAAACTAACAAAAAGACTAAGGAGATCATTTTAAGACCATTTGGCCAGCTTTGTTCTGGACTGGCTATTTCTTTCCACATGTGTTACAATATGATCAAGTAGGTTATGATAAAACTGTCAGTTAACACAAGGGAATGAGGCTTGGAGAGGTAAAGTCACTTACTTGTCCAAGGCACTGTGATAGTTGGTTACACCGATGGCCCCCAGGGAACCAGGCCCCCCGGCGTGCCCTCCCCTCATCGGGCACCTGAGCTGACCCATGGCTCCCTTTAACCAAGAGAATGGCCGTTCCAGCTTCCTGCTTGTGCTCAGGAATACAGCTGTTCTGCTGGAGAGGCTGGGTGGGGAGACTGGCTGGAGAAGCCCTGGACCCGAGCCTGCCCGCAAGAGTGGGGTTCTCATAAGTGGGTAATCAAATGTATTACAACATGATTTTACTTAACTCCACTAGAAATACCTACCAAAAGCCCTCAGCTCTGAATTGCCAAAAACCTACGGAAAAGATCCTCATTTTAACGTATCAATAAACCGAGGACTATCCGACTCACCTGCTAACTGGAGAGCAAGGCTCTCTACCTGGGGTACGGTGACTAAGGGACACAGTCCGTATTTACTCAGGAGTGAACAGGGGTATGCACGAGCGAAGCAGAGTCCTGACGTGTTCTGGAAAAGGTAAGCTCACCAGAAACCAAGTATCTACTCGAGTTGTCTTGTTTGCTTTCTTCACTGACCAAGCGCTTCTTTATATCCTGTGGATGCATACGGGTCTTGAAGGGGCAGTTTTTCTGGATGACAATCCCAAAGCTACTCTATGGAGCCGTCTACTCCTTCCAGTCTGGGAGGCTCTGCTGATGAGGCGCTCCTCCTTAGGTAGCCTTGTCTCCTGGGCTCCCCTCATCGGTGTCCCCCAGTTCAGGTGGGAAATTCTGAAATGTGACTGTTCGTGTCACGGGGGCATGGGGATAGGTCTTTCTACTTTCCCTCCCATGGGATAACCTATCCTAACTTTTTCACAGTTCTTTACACAAGGTATCTGGTGAAAGAGGTTGCTACTATTCCTTCAAGGAAGTGTTCTTCTTCCTCAGTTCTGGCTCCGTTCCACAGACTGAACAACAGAGGCCTCCGTAAGTCACCTGCAGGATACCAGTGAATTTTGCTGAGCGTAGTCTTTAGAGTTCATGCCTCAGTTGTATCAGAAATACAACAGGCAATGTTTAGTTGGTTCTGGGTACAACCCAGGGAAAGGGGAGATAGGAAGGGGGCAGGGAGCTGGTTTCACGTGCTGGGATGTGAACCCAGGGTTTATGTCTCACTGGAGCCCCAGAAATTGGTTTAATGATGTCTTCTGCTTTATTTTGTTTGAACCAAAGGATACCTGACCTGGGTCTCAGGAGAAACAGGTATTTGGTGACCCTCCAAGGGGTCATTCTAAAGAAACAGGATCTGCCAAGAATTCAATTTGCGTCTTCCTGTAGTCACTTGGTTCCAGCAGGAGAGGCGGCTTCTCTTTCCAGTATAGGTTGCAAAATTGTAAATAGTAGCATGCTGTTATCATTGAAAATTGCCGAGCAGAGGTCTTTGGCTTTGCATTTTCATTAAGTGGCTTAGAAAAGCATTCTGTAAAAAGTGACTCCCAAAGGTTTTCAATGGGAGCACCTAGGTGGCTCAGTCTATTAGGCGTCTGCCTTCGGCTCAGGTCATAATCCCAGAGTCCTGGGATCGAGTTCTGCATCGGGCTCCCTGCTCGGCAGCAGGGAGCCAACTTCTCCCTCTCCCTCTGCCTGCCATCCCCGTTTGTGCTTTCTATCAGATAAATAAATCCAATCTTAAAAAACAACAACAAAGGTTTCCAATTGAGACAAAACCCCAAAAGTCTGAAAATATGGTCTTTCTTCTAACAGCTTGAGATATAATTCATATACCACATGTATCACCTATTTGAAATTTTCTATTCAATGGTTTTTAGTAGAGCTGTGCAAACATCACTACAGTCAATTTTAGAACATTTTCATCACTCCCAAAAGAAACCTTATACCCCTTAGCAATCCCACACACCTGCCCCAGCCCCTAGCCAACCCATGATCTACTTTCTGTCTCTACTTGTTTATTCTGAACATTTCCTATAAAAGGAATTATACAATATGTGGTCTCTTGTGACTGGCTTCTTTCACTCAGCATGATTTTAAGGTCCATCTATGTTGTAGTACGTATTAGTATTTCCTTTCTGAAAAATATTGTTATATGGACATAGTTTTTTGTTATTTATTTTTAAAGATTTTATTTATATATTTGACAGAGAGAGATCACAGGTAGGCAGAGAGGCAGGCGGGGGGGGTGCGGTAAAGCAAGGGAAGTAGGAGAGGGAGAAGCAGGCTTCCCACTGTGCAGGGAGCCCAATGAGGGGGCTCGATCCCAGGACTCTGGGATCATGACCGGAGCCGAAGGCAGAAGCATTAACCCACTGAAACACCCAGGCGCCCCTGGACATGTTTTTTTTTTTTTTTAATTTTATTTTTATTTAAACATATAATGTAACCCCCCCACCCTCTCCCAACCCCCCTCCCCCCCACCCCCTTCAGTTTGTTTTATGACATTAAGAGTCTCTTTTGGTTTGTCTCCTTCCCGATCCCATCTTGTTTCATTTTTTCTTTTCTTACCCCCCTAACCCCCACCCCCATTGCATCTCCACTTCCTCATATCAGGGAGATCATATGACAGTTGTCTCTTTCCAGTTGACTTATTTCGCTAAGCATAATACCCTCTAGTTCCATCCATGTCATCGCAAAGGTTCTTTCCATAGTCTGGCTCTTGTGGACATTGCTGCTATACTGTTGGTGGGAATGCAAGCTGGTGCAACCACTCTGGAAAACAGCATGGAGGTTCCTCAAAAAATTGAAAATAGAGCTACCTTATGACCCAGCGATTGCACTACTGGGTATTTACCCTAAAGATACAAATGTAGTGATCCGAAGGGGCACGTGTACCCGAATGTTTATAGCAGCAGTGTCCACAATAGCCAAGTTATGGACATTTTTTTTTTAAATAGCTGCTTTTATTATAAAATAAAAATTTTAGGGGTGCCTGGGTGGCGCAGTGTGTTGGGCATCCGGCTCTTGGTTTCGGCTCAGGTTGTGATCTCAGGCTTGTAGGATCGAGCCCTGCTTCGGGCTCCATGCTCAGTGGGGAGTCTGCTTGGGATCCTCTCTCGCTCATTCTCCATTTGTCCCTCTCCCCTGTGCTCTCTCTCTAAAATAAATAAATCTTGGGGAGCCTGGGTGGCTCGGTGGCTTAAGCCTCTGCCTTTGGCTCAGCTCATGATCTCAGGGTCCTGGGATCAAGCTCTGCATGAGGCTCTCTGCTCCTCCGGGAGCCTGCTTCCCCCTCTCTCTGTCTGCCTCTCTGCCTACTTGTGATTTCTCTCTGTGCGTCAAATAAATAAAATCTTTTTAAAAATAAATAAATAAGTAAATAAATCTTTAAAAAATATAAAAATTTTACTGTAGAAAAGTGATAAGTGCAGATATAAAGAAACTAAAAATGACACTACCCAGGGATAGCCACTGTTGGGTAGGTTTTGTTCCGGATTTTAGTTTACACATATATATGTGTAAGTGGAATCATACTGTGTGTACTGTTGGTGCAACATGGCATTTTTTTACTCTGGTAAAATATACATAATATACAATTTACCATTTTAAAAAAAAATTTTTAAATTTTTAGTCATCTTGACACTGAACGTGGGGCTTGAACTTACAACCCCCGAGACCACGAGTTGCACGTTCCACAGACTGAGCCAGCGGGTGTCCCTGTTTTAACCGGTTTTAAGAGCAGGGTTTGGTGGCATTAGGTACGTTCACACTGCCCTGCGGCCATGACTGCCATCCACCTCCAAAACCGTTTCATCGTTCCAAACAGAAACTCAGCACCCACCACACACTAACGTCCCCTGGGGACCCTGTTCTATTTTCTCTATCAATGTGACTACTCTACGTACCTCATGTGAGTGAAATCCGCACAGTATCTGTCTGTGACTGGCTTATTTATTCAGCAGAATGTCTTCAAAGTTCATCCATGTTGCAGCATACTTGAGAATTTCCCTCTCCCCTCTCTTTTTTTTGAAAGAAAGGGAACAGGAGAGTGGGAGGGAGGCATGGAGGAAGAGAGAGAGCACATCTCAAGTAGGCCCCATACTCAGCATGGAGCCCAACCCAGGGCTCACTCTCACAACACAGATGATGACCTGAGCTGAAATCAAGAGTCAGATGCTTAATCAATTGAGTCACCCGGGTGCCCCTCTTATATGTCATCTTAAATGGGAATACACAATTTAAGGGCCTTGTGATGAATGTGTTACTGTCACACCACAGAGGGAGAAATGAGGCAGGGAGAGGGGCTCAGGTTCCTGATTCTCTTACCTGGTCCTTGAACAAGTTTTCAGGTTGTTGTGAGAATCAAGTAACAAATGACTTAAACTCTCTCTCATAAATATCCAATAAAGAAGCTCAATGAAGATAGTTTAGTGGCTTGTTTGCAGTCCCACAGGTAATACGTGGTACCTATGGGGCTGGGAGACAGCTTCAGGCCTCAGAGTGTGAGTAGACTCATTTAGGGTTTTATTTTTTATTTTTAAGATTTTATTTATTTATTTGTTAGAGAGAGAGAGAGAGCGAGCACAGGCAGACAGAGTGGCAGGCAGAGGCAGAGGGAGAAGCAGGCTCCCTGCCGAGCAAGGAGCCCGATGTGGGACTCGATCCCACGATGCTGGCATCATGACCTGAGCCGAAGGCAGCTGCTTAACCAACTGAGCCACCCAGGTGTCCCTCATTTAGGGTTTTAGTTTAAAATGCAGATTATCGGGGCACCTGGCTGGCGCTGTGGGTTAAGCCTCTGCCTTCAGCCCAGGTCATGATTTAGGGTCCTAGGATCCAGCACCCCCATCAGGCTCTCTGCTTAGCAGGGAGCCTGTTTCCCCCTCTTTGCCTACTTGTGATCTCTCTCTCTCTCTCTCTGTGTCAAATAAAATAGTAAAATAATAAAACAAAATGCAGATTATCAACTATCTATTAGAAAACTTGAAAGACTCCACCCAAAAACTGCTTCAGTTGATAAGTTCAGTTAAGTCACAAGATATAAAATCAATGTGCAAAAATCTGTTGCATTTCTGGACACTAATAAAGAAGCAGCAGAAAGAGAAAAGAAGAAAACAATCCCATTTACAATTGCAGCAAAAATAATAAGATACCTAGGAGTAAACCTAACCAAAGAGGTGAAAGCCCTGTACTCTGAAAACTATAGAAAACTGATGAAAGACACTGAAGAGGACACAAAGAAAGACATTCCATGCTTATGAATTAAAAGAACAAATACGTATCTCTACTGCCCAAAGCAATCTACACATTAACTGCAATCCTTATCAAAATACCAACAGCATTTTTCATAGAACTAGGACAAACAATCCTAAAATTTGTGTAGAACCACAAAAGACCCCAAAGAGTAAAGCAATCTTGGAAAAGCAAAGCTGGAGGCATCATGATTCTGGACTTCATGTTATATTACAGAGCTGTAGTGATCAAGACAGTACGGTATTGGCACAAAAACAGACACAGAGATCAGTGCAACAGAACAGAAAACCCAGGGATGGACCCACAACTCTATGGTCAACTAATCTTTGACAAAGCAGGAAAGAACATCCGACGGGGAAAAGACAATCTCTTCAGTAAATGGTGCTGGGAAAACTGGGCAGCTATATGAAGAAGATTGAGTCTAAACCACTTTCCTATACCATACACAAAAAAAGACTCAAAATAGATTCCAGACCTAACTGTGAGACCTGAAACCATAAAACTGCTAGAAGAGAACACAGGCAGTAATGTCTCTGGCATCAGCCATAGCAATGTTCTTCTAGATAGGTCTCCAGAGGCAAGGAAAATACAAGCAAAATAAACTACTAGGGCTTCATCAAAATAAAAAGCTTCTGCAGAGAAGGAAATGATCAACAAAGTAAAAGAAAAGCTACTGAATGGGAGAAGATATTTGCAAATAACATAGAGAATAAAAGGTTAGTATCCAAAATATATAAAGAACTCACACAATGTGACACACCAAAGTAATCCTATTAAAATGGGCAGAAGACATGAACAGACATTTCTCCAAAGAAGACATCCAGATGGCTAACAGATACATGAAAAGATGCTTAGCATCACTCATAATCAGGGAAACACAAATCAAAACCACAATGAGCGATCGATCACATCGTGCCTGTCAGAATGGCTAAAATCAAGAAGACAAGAAACAACAGGTGTTGGCCAGGATGTGGAGAAAGGGGAACTGTCGTGCATGGCTGGTGGGAATGCAAGCTGGTGCAGCCACTGTGGAAGATAGTACGGAGGTTCCTCAAAAAGTTAAAATAGAACTAGCTTACCATCCAATAATCGCACTCCTGGGTATTTACCCAAAGAATACAAGAGCACTAATTCAAAGGGATACATACACCCCCAAGGTTTACAGCAGCATCTACAATAACCAAGGTAGGAAGCAGCCCATCAATACATCCATTCCCATGTGTGATGTATATAATACGGTGTATTATTATTCAGCCATAAAAAAGAATAAAATATTGCGATTTGCAACAACACAGATGGACCTAGAGCATATTATGCTAAGTCAAACAGGTCAGTCAGAGAAAGATAAATACTATATGATTTCACTCGTATGTGGACTTTAAGAAACAAACAAACAAGAGGCGCCTGTGTGGCTCAGTCTGCCTTCGACTCGGGTCATGATTCCAGGGTCCTGGAATCGAGCCCCCACATCGGGCTCCCTGCACAGTGGGAAGCCTGCTTCTCCCTCTCCTACTTCCCCTGCTTGTGTTCCCTCTCTTGCTGTGTCTCTCTCTGTCAAATAAATAAATAAAATCTTAAAGAAAGAAAGAAAAAGAAACAAAACAAAGGAAAAAAAGACAAACCAAGAAACAGATTCTGAGAGGTGCCTGGGTGAGTTTAAATGGTAAGAAAAGTAGGGGTGCCTGGGTGGCTCAGTGGGTTAAGGCCGCTGCCTTCGGCTCGGGTCGTGATCTCAGGGTCCTGGGATGGAGCCCCGAATCGGGCTCTCTGCTCAACAGGGAGCCTGCTTCCCCCTCTCTCTCTGCCTGCCTCTCTGCCTACTTGTGATCTCTCTGTCAAATAAATAAATAAAAGAAAAGAAAAGAAAAAGAAACAGAAACAGATAGATAGAAACTTTAGAGAACACACTGACAGTCACCACAGAGGAGGTGGGTGGGGGATGGCGGAAACAGATGATGGGCACTAAAGAGTACATCTGCCCGTGATGAGCACCAGGTGATGGAGGGAAGTGTTAAATCACTCTGTTGTACACCGAATATTACACTGTGCTAACTATACTGGAATTTAAAAAAAAATAATAAAGTTTAAAAAGCAACAAAAAATAAAATGCAGATTATCAGAAAAAGAGCCTAAAATTACTTAAACAGTAGACCTGCTGTTATGTGTGAAATCTGCTTTAGGATAAAAGCTGGTTTGCTTTGGTCTAATGGTACTTTGACCACGGGCTACTTTGCCACACTTAACTTACCCCAGCCCTCTATTCTTCCATTCTCTGAGTGGACCTTTTCTGGAACTTCTCTCCAAATTGGTAGGACTTACTTCCGCCTGCTGACAACAGGGATGAGTTGTTTTTGGCCTCTTGGAAGGTAGATCAGAATGTGTCTAGACGGCACGGGAGGGGTTAAATTAGTGAAGTAGGGGTTACTTTGTAAAATTGAACTTTTCACCACACAGCTCCCCTTCCTACCTCAGAAGTGGCCTCAGTTTCCCAGGCAGAAGCTGGCAGGTGGCAGCAACAGTGAAACCCCCCACCCCATTGCAAAGTGGTGGAAGCAAATAGCGGACATTTGAGCCAAATTGTGTGCGCAAAACTAGTATGAGGCCTGTCCATTTACCAACTTATGGAATCCTCAAAATCCGCTGTGATTCTTCGTACATTGCATGTGAGAATGTGAAGCGCAGAGATTTAAGAAACAACCCTGCGAGGTGCCTTGGGTGGCCAGTAAGTTAAGCGAAACCCGACTCTCTCCTGTTTGGGGCTTAGGTGGTGATCTCTGCTTGAGATTCTCTCTCCCTCTGCCCCTCCCGCGGGTCTGCTCTCTCTAAAATTGATTCTTTTTTTTTTTTTTTTAAGGAGGAGAAACAAACCTGCATTATAGATTATACACAACTGGCAGCCAGAACCGCAACCAGGCCTGGGCAGGTGCAGACGTGTCTCCCTCCCTCTTTCGCTTGCCCGCCCCAAGGAACTTCTCCACCAGCAACCACACGTGTCTCCAGGACTGTCTTCTTGGGGCACCGCAGTCCACCACCAACATTTTCGTTCTAGGGCACAGATGCAAGCCGACTGCCCTGTTACTCAGAATCCGGTTCTGAGTTAACAGTACAAAACAGAACCCAGTTGCTCCATGGCTTCGGTGCGCTCAGCAAGCCCCGGCGCTGAGCCTGGCCGCGACCCCGCTTCTAGTCCCCGGAATTCACCTGTGTTGCCTTGTCCTGGCCTCTCTCCCCGCGACCCCCTGAATTCCCGGAAGGGAAGGCTCGGGGCTCACTAGCGTCTGTTACCCGAACTGCTGACAAGCTACGGTGGCTTTATCACAGACCGTGCCATCTCTCCCGCAGCGGGACGAGCTGGCATCCGTGCCCTCTCCGCCGCCGCGAGGTCCTGCGGCAAGCACAGCGGCTGCTCGGCGGCCGGCCGACTGGCCCAAGGCGGTGACCTGGCCGGGGCCCTCCCGCAGGCTCCCCGCGGCGGGGAGGGCCGGGCGCGCCGGAAAAGCGCTGGCCGGGCCCACAGGTGCCGCCTGCCCGCCGCGCCCCCGCGCCCTCCCCACCCCCTCCCCCCCTCCCCGCCGCAGCCGCAGAGCCGGCGGCGAGCCCCGGACTGCCGGGCAGGCCTCGGGCGCTCCCCGCGCGCTCCGGCGCCGGGCCTGGCGGCGCGGCCTCCTCCGCCTCTCTCCGGCCCGCGGCCGGCCGGGGCGTGGGGGGGGGCGGGGGCCAGGGCAGGGGGCGAGGCCCCAGGCCTTCCCGGCCGCAACCCCTCCCTGGCGGCCGCGGGCGGAGTCCGGCCGCCTCAGCCCGCCGCGGCGCCAGCGACGCGGCGCCGCGGGCAGCGAGCTCCGCATTCGAACCTCCCTCGCAAAGACAGTCTCCGCCCCACAATGCACCGCGGCGGGCAGCCTTTGAAAAAGCGGCGCGGCTCGTTCAAGATGGCGGAGCTCGACCAGTTGCCTGACGAGAGTGAGTAGCACCTCAAAGCGCCCCCCGCCTCCAGCCGCCCGCCCGCCCCCGGGCTGCGCTGGCCCGGACAGGCGGCCGTGCCCTCCGCCGGGCGAGCGGGCCGGCTGCCAGCCCCGCCGCGCTCCCCTGGTGCTCCCACCCCGGGGTTGCCGCCGCGTCGCCGCCTTTGTTATGGTGCCTGTGTGCTGGTTTCTGGGGTGGTGTGAGCGCCGGGGCCGGAAACCGAAAGCCCGGGGGCCCGGCGCGCGCCCGGCGGACGCGGGGGCCGCTGTCCCGGCCCGACTCGGGCCCCGGGCCGGGTGGGGGAGGAGCGGCCCCTGGACCGCGGGGGCCGTCCGCGCCGCCTGCCCGGCTCGCCCGGCGCGGAGGGACGCCCGGCAGGGTTATGTAACCCTCCCGGCCGGGGCCGCGCAGGGCGGGGGCTGGGGAGGGGCTGCCGAGGCCCGGGGTCGCGTCCTGTAGTGGCTCCTGCCTCTGCAGGCACTCGGGATCCCCGCTGTCCTCCCCCCACCCCCTCCGGTGTGTCCACCCCTGGAAGTGTTTCCGTGTCAAAGGGCCGGCCCCTTCCCCTGGGACCACAGGTGGCTGTGGACCTTTCCAGGAGCATCCAGGCTGGGCGTCCCAGTGTGCAGGTAGCCCCCAGCCCGCAGACTTCCTGGTGTGTGTTGGTGCCTTCAGAATCACGGGGGTACCTTTCTGCAGGGCTGAGAGCATCTCAGCATGGTCACACGGTGCCCTTCCTGACACCCACCCCTGCGATTGCCTGCCTTGACGGTGTTTACTCATCCCGTCGCCTCTGACCTGCACACTCACCCGTGTTTAGTAAGTGCAAGCACCAGTTCCGTAGTTTACGCACGGCAGGGCGGAATTCTGTAATTTGCAGTGTTGTATGAAGTATGGAAGAAGGCAAGTATTTGAGTTAAATTACAGAAGGGTCCTGATCCACACTCACTATTCGGTTTATGGGTGCCTATCATCTAGGAGAGTCTTAGTGTAACAGAACGAAAGTCTCCATCATGGCTAAATCCCAACTGTGGAAGCTGAAGGCAGATAGACACCCTTAAAATGAGAGATACAAACAGCCAACTCTGCTTTTTATGTGGGGTCACGTATCCTTAATGTGTTACAAAGTGAAAAGTTGAAGTTACCAAACTGGTGAAAAGAGTTTGTGTTTTAAATTTGTTCTAGACCAGAGTGAAGTTGCAGTATAGAATTTTCTGGTCAAGGGGCGTACTCGATTTTGTAATGTCCAGGAGGGTAGTCACGAAACACCTGGGGCTGCGGAACTCTTCCAGATGTGGCTAGAGTGACGGAGGAACAGAATTTTAAATTTTATTTTATTTTCATTAGTTGACATTTACGAGATTATATGTGACTAGTACTGCATTGACCAGGGCACATCCATAGGCCATCCATGAGTTTTGTTGTTTCTGGATTGGAGAACACAGTTGTGATTTCGGATGCCCCCAAGTAAGGATGGGCCTATTAGACGACATGCTTGTCATCTAAAATCTGTGTTCTCTTTAGAATAGATATTTTATCACAGCTTAGAAGTCACACCCACTAAACCTGTTATTTTGGTTACTGTGGTCATTCTGTCGAGATGACAGGTGTTTTAAGTGGCCTTCTTTTGACTGTCATTTGGAATATTTGCTTATCATCGTTAAATGTTTATTGAGGACTTACTGTGGTACTTTGTAGAGACTTGGGACTCACAGTAGGGTTCAAATTCCAGCTGTACTCTCAAACTGTATAACTGACATTTATATTACTTTGTGATATCTCTGGTCCATTGGGATGTATATGGGCGTATGCCTGTGTTTGTGTGGTGTAGGTCTTGTGTAGCTGGCCATAACATGTTGAAAGCAGGAATTACCATGCTTCATTGGTCACACGGACCTACATATTGGGTATGTTTAGATACTTGATTTATACTGAATCGAAGGTAGGATAAGAAGCATTTCTAATGAACCTGGAGCAGAGTCTTGGATAGGGAAAGTGATTTCAGTTTGATACTGGAAATAGCTGTGTGTTCCTCTGCCAGTTTTAGTCAAAGGGGCTAGCTCATAAATTAGCCAATAGCCAGTATAACATTATCAATAATAAAAGCTACCATCTGAATACTTGCTGAGAACCAGATGCTGTGTGTAGCTTGTGACACGCATTTGCACACTGAGTGCTCATTTCAGTTGACTAAGTACTCTTACCAGCTGGATTGTGTGTGTGAGGAATCGGAGGCTCTCTTCTGCCCAGGCCTTTCCTCTGAGCTCCCAGACTCAGTATCCCTTGCCTGTTTCACCTCTCAGATGCCTCAGCAGCCCTTCAGACTTCACAGCTTCAAGACCTATGTCATAATCCAGGGGTTCCTGTCTTAATGAACAGCTCCACTGTGCGTTCACTGAAACCTAAATAGCTTTGGTCCTCCGCTTTCTTCCAGGTCCCATACCAAAGCCTTTACTGTGTCTTGTAACTTTTACCTTCTCCATGTCTGAATCTGCATACTTCTCAGCGTCTCCTGTCCCAGCTCGGATGACACTCCTGTGCACCATTTACCATTCACCCATGGCCTGCCCCCACCCCGCAACCTACACATGGTCGGAGCTGTCCTTCCAGAATGTGTACATGTCATCCTGCTGCTTGGAACACTTTCGTAGCCACAAGAGAGAGCCTTTGGACTCTGGCCACACTCCACCTCTCCAGCTTCAGTTTGTAGCACTCTTCCTCTCATCCTGTCCCTTTGGGCTAAATTTGGCCTTTTTCTTTCCCTGTACTCGCAGGCTTGCTTCTTTTTTTTTGCAAGGCCTTTGCACATGCTGCTCTCATTATCTGGAATCCTCTTCCTTCCCCTTGCTTGCAGTTGACAGCTACTTATCCTTCCCATCCCATTTTAAGCTTCTTTAGAAAGTTATTTTCTGTCCGTGACAAAGATTACATTTTCTTATTAAATCTTTTTTCCTACTACCATGGAACTCCTTGGTGGCACCTGTCACAGTTGCAGCTTTACATTTGTTCACATGATTGGCTAGAAGCCTCCTGGAGAAGGTACCTTTCTGTTTTGCTTTATGCTTGCATTTCCGGTTCCATGCATAACACCTGGCTCACTTCTTTGACCTTTTTTCATGGCCCTCTTCATTTGCTAGCTACTCCCTAAACACAGTACCCTTTCCCCCTGTTCCTTGAATGTTCTGTTTTATCTTAGGGCTTTTTTTTTTTTTTTTTTTTTAAACTTGTTATTTCTTCTGCCCAGACTCGTTGCTTGGACCTCCTGCTCCCTTAAGACTAGTCCTTTTTATTTATTTATTTAATTTATTTATTTTTAAAAGATGTTATTTATTTATTTGACAGAGAGAGAGGCAGCGAGAGGGAACACAAGCAGGGAGAGTGGGAGAGGGAGAAGTAGGCTTCCTGCCACACAGGGAGCCTGATATGGGACTTGATCCCAGGACTCTGGGATCATGACCCAAGCCGAAGGCAGACGCTTAATGACTGAGCCACCTAGGTATCTCAAAACTAGTCCTTTTTAAATGTGACCTTCTCAGAGAACCTTTCCCTCACTCCCCTGTGTAAAGTAACCCACCCCCACGCAGAGATCCCCTTGTTTGTTTCCTTTATGACAATGGCCACGCATCATTATCATTTCATGTGCCCATTTATTGTGTGTCTCTTCCCACTGGAGTGTAAACTCTCAGAGAGCAGAGACTTTGTCTCTCATGCTTCAGGTAATCCCAGCCCCTAGAATAGTGTGGTAGCAGGCATTCAGTGGGGACTTTGTTGTTGTTGTTGAGTGATCAAAGTAATGGTAGCAATAAGCATGATCTAAAAATTAGCCATGTGCTATGCTCATTGTTCTCCAAGCACTTTTACATAAGGTAACTTGCATAATCTCCATTTTACAAATGAAGAATCAGCAGCACAGGGAAGTGAAGTAAATTGCTTAAGTAACCCAGTAAAAAGTGGCCGAACCAGGATTCAAACACAGCTAGCCTCCGTGTGTGCTCTTGACTGCTATGGTATACCACCTCTCAGAAAAACGGTTAAAAGTGGTAGGTCAGAAGCCCCAGGACAGAGTCTTGCCTTCACGGAGCAGGAATGGATATCCTTGAGGGTCACACCTCTTCCTTCAGATCTTTGCTCAAACATCACCTTTCCGAGAACCTACTGATGAGCACCTCTTAGCAAAGTTGTCTTCCCCCTCCCAGCCCCAGCCTACCTTCCTGTTATCCTGCTTTACTCCCCACTATCCGCAGCGCTCACCATCACTCAATGTGTTTGTCTCCTTTCCCTAGAACGTAAACTCTATGGGCATGGGACTTTGGCTCTTTTGTGTGCTGTTGTATCTCCTGTGCCTACAGCAGGGTCTGGGGGTGGGGTTGCAGTTGGTACTCCCCATATTCACTGGATGCGTGGATGCTACCACTTTTTCTAAGATGAATATTTCGGGGTACCTGGGTGGCTCAGTGGGTTAAGCCTCTGCCTTTGGCTCAGATCATGATCTCAGTGTCCTGGGATCAAGCCCCACATTGGGCTCTCTGCTCAGCGGGGAGCCTGCTTCCCCCCCATCTCTGCCTGCTTGTGATTTCTCTCTCTGTCAAATAAATAAGTAAAATCTTTTTTTTTTAAATGAACAAAAAAAAAAAAGAAAAAATGAACGATATTTCTCTTGGTAGCTACATGGATATGTGCCCTGTCCACTAGCTGCTTCCCAGGTGTGTTGTTCTGTGTGAGGCTTTTTAGCTATACTTTATGTCCTCTCTCCACCATGTCGCCCCCACAGTTCTGCTTCCGCTGGTCATTAAACCAGTGTGCTGTTTGGAGGCCGGTCAGGTGTCTTGTTACCTGGTCCACATCTGTGCAAGAGACTAGAGTGAGAGCGAGGGTGACTTTGGTGTTATGGCATGTCTGTTCCAGAAGCCTCTCATCCTGCCCTGCAGAGGAGAAGTCAGCTGAAGTTCAGGGATTGGAGTGGCATAAAAATACTTCATAGCCAGCACCGCAGTACATTCTTGTTGCTTCTCCTAAGCCTGTTCATTTATAAGAGTTGGAAATCGTGGCTGCTTCTGTTAAACACCAAGGAGAATTAATCTGTCTTCTTTGGTTTTTTACCTAGTTCATATTCTTCTTTCTTACTTTATTCCTTGGAGTCATCCTTTATTTATTTATTTTTGTGTTTTTATGAAGTGCCATAATGGATTGGCTCCTTAGAGTTATTTTACACATTGTGAACTTGCCATTTAAAAATTTGTCTTTTCTCAGTGCAGGTAAATGACCAACCTTTCAAATAACATTAGCTACTGCCTGATCTTAGATTATATTCTGGCAAAATTAAATGGATATCATAGTAATGAGATGAGAATTAGATGGTTCTAAAATAAAGCAAATTTAAAAATGAGGAATGATATGTAATGATTTGATTATAATAAAAGAAAAAGTGTTCTAAACAGTTTTTTTTTTTTTTTAAGTTAAAAGAGGGAGATTTCACTCATCTACAATTCTGTGAATAATTTCTATTTTGGAGCATAGAAAGGATTTTTTCTGTTAACTTTTTGTTGTTGTTGAGCTATAATTGACATTTAACATTGTATTTGTTTTAGGTGTACAACATAATGATTTGATGTATGTGAAATGATTGCCTCACCTGGGTTAGTTAACACCCATCACCACACATGGTTACAATTTTTTTCTTATGGTGAGCACTTTTAAGATCTATTTTCTTAGCACCTTTCATGTGTACAATACAGTATTGTTAACTGTGGTTGCTGGGCTGTGTGGTACATCTCCGGGATTTATTCATCTTATAACCAAAAGTTTGTACCCTTTGACTGCTTTTACCATTTTGCCCACACCCCCAACCCCCACCTCTAGCAACCACCAGTCTATTCTCTGTATCTAGGAATTCAGGTTTTGGGTTTGTTTTTTAAGATGCCACATGTAAGTGAGAGAGACCATCCTTCATTATTTTTTGATTGACTTGGACTTCTTTGCAATATACATATCCAATTCTGAGATTTTCAGTTTAGTGCTCTCCCTGTCTCATAAAAATGTATTTCCCTGTGGTTTCTCCTGCTTCCCCTCACCCATAGATCCCATCCTTTATTCACACCAGAGCCTGTAGCCCAGTTTATCTTCAGAGTGGGCCTGAGGGTAACCTGCAAGAGAGCCCCTGAGGACCTTTGTTAATAATACAGATTCTGCATGCATAAGGAGCTTCCTGGTTTTTCTAATATACATTAAGGCTTGTTTCAGGCAGTGAACCCCTCCATTGGTATGCTAGTTCCTCTGGCTCTTCTGAACTCCCTTTTCCAGCTTGGGTCTTGAAGGGTTGCACACACCTGCATTCTAGACTTTCCCAGGCACTTGTTGCCTCATACCTATAGTGCCCCTGGATGATTTTCATTTTCTCTTCTCTCTGCTCTATTACTGCTTCTGATCTTTGGTTCAGTAAATGTCAGCCCCTGTCTCTTCTTCTCCAGCACCCAAATACTGGATGGGGATCCAAAATCTCTCTGTGCCTGCTCTCCCTCTGCCCTGTCTTAGAGAGGCCTCTGGTTCTCACTTCAACAAGACTCCCAGATCTCTCTCTCTCTAGCTCTTCCTCACCTAATGGGACTTCTGGCCAATAGCTTGAATGGTTCTGTAGTTACCTCTCATTGCACACCACAGTCACTCCAGCTTCAGCACTGCTGAAACCAGACGGGTCACCCTGTAGCCAAGTTCTTTTTCTTTCACATTGATTATGAAATAATATTGATTTGTTTTAATTGCAGGCTCTTCAGCAAAAGCCCTTGTCAGTTTAAAAGGTAAGATCATAGCACGATTTTGTAGGTATGGCATAAGCTAGAAACTTAATTCATTAAATTGATTTGGGTACAGTCTTTTCTGTCTAAATTAGGATTCAGTATAGCTTTCAAGTATTGGTTTTCACTGATGATAATTTTAAATTCATGGGCTGTTTTAGGAGAATTGGTCCTTGGTTGTTGGAAATTATTAAGAATTTTTTTCCCTGAGAACTACTGATTAAAGACTTTTTTCTTTTTTTAATTTTTTAACTAAGCTCTATGCCCGGTGTGGGATGTGGGGCTTGAACTCACACCTGGAGATCAAGAGTTGCATGCTCCACCAACTGAGCCAGTCAGACACCCCAAGAACTTTTTTTTTTAAGATTTTTAAGTAATCTCCACACTGAATATGGGGCTTGAGTTCAAGCCCCACCCTGGGACTCACCACCCTGAGATCAAGAGTCACATGCTCCCCATGAGCCAGCCAGGTGCCCCAAACTCCAGGAACTTTTTAACTAGACATTGCAGACGTCTTACTAGAGTGAAAAGCATTTGTTGAGTAGCTGTGCTCAGCTGTATTTTTGCTGAAGAGTTTATATTTTTAGCAGGACATCTGGGTGGCTCAATCACTTAAGGTCCTAGCTCTTGACCTCAGCTTAGGTCTTAACCTCAGGGTCCTGAGTTCGAGCCCTGCATTGGGCTTCATTCTGGGTGTGGAGCCTACTTTAAAAAAAAAAAAGAGTTTATATAAACTATTTTTAGGAAGTCTGCTTTCTAGTAGTAATGCAAGTCCCTTAAAATAAAAGAATGACAGTTCTTTTCTTTTCCTGAGAACAGGGTTATACATGTTCCTTGCTCTTGCGCTTTCTTTCTGCAGGTACCTTAGACCAACCCTCTTCCTGTAGTTTGTTTTTAATTTTTGCTTGAGCAGGATTCTACTAAGTAATTAAATCTGGAACTAAGCTATGCTCATAAGTTCACTAGTACTTTTAGTTTTGAAAGCTATTGTGTTGTGCTTTGGATTAGTGATTTACCAAATCAAGTCCTGGCTTGAGAACACTTACCTTCCATAACTACCCTAATTTATTTGCCTAGCAGGATCAACCCTGGCCCACCTTTTTTCTTTCGTATTTAAAATATAACATCTGAAAAAGTATTCCATTATTCTTTTCCTCCCAATATAAAAATTATTTCTTTTTTTAAAAAAGACATATACAAGTGATACATTTCTTACAGAAAAAAATTAGGAAATGCTGATAAACAGCTAGAAGAAATGAAAATAACTCTCTTGGGTGTATTCATCCTAGCTTTCTAGGTCTTTCTCTGTATAAACATATCCTTTTTATAAAAACTAAACTACCATTCTGTATTTTCATAATATGTCTAATCAATTACTTGATTAGATTGTTTCTGGTTGCATACAACTCTGAAGACATTACTTTGAATCAAGGAAAACAGAAACACCCACACATTTTATTTTTGTATGTCTATGGTTTCACTTACTGAAGCAGGAAACATTTAGAATTATACTCTAAATTCAAGGTTAGAAGCTTTTCCCATTTTTCCACTGCACTGTTTCAATCAGATTTTACTTAAACTTCTTAGCAAATTAGAATAAAGGAATTACTAAAAACACAAAGAAAGAAACCACACATATTTTAATGTGAGAATTTAATACTTTCACGATGCAGTGCCTTGTCAAATTATATAGAGTTTGACCAAAAAAAAAAAAAATACAGAAGAGATTTTTCATTTGTAATAAACCAAAATTACTGTGGTCAGTATATTTTTTCCATATTGGTAAATATTTTAGATATATTGCTATTAATAAAAAGGCAATATTCATTGTATAAAATCCTTTATACAATATTCATTGTATAAAATCCTTTGAACTAAACTTAAATCTTACTAGTAATAATTACTTATTACAGAGGGAAGCTTATCTAACACATGGAATGAAAAGTACAGCTCTTTACAAAAAACACCTGTTTGGAAAGGCAGGAATACGGGCTCCACTGTGGAGATGGTAAGGAATTAGTTCTTCTTACTCTTTAGAATATGATAGCTAAACTGTTTGTATGATTGTCACATGTGCAGCTCTTACAGGACAGTAAGAGTTTTCCAGGGTTCTTCCTGACTCCAAGCATTTGAGTCTTTAACTGCTATTGAGTGTAGTATACAATCATACAGCTTTTGATAATCTGGTCATCAGTAAGCATTTGTTAAGTAATTGCAGTTTATTTAAATAGGCAGGACCCAAAAACCTCCCAACAACCCCAGATTATCCTTTATGTAAAAAAATTCACATGGTTCCGGTCCCTCCAAAAAGATATATATATAAGTGGTGAGATAATAAAATCTTGTGTGGGTCAAAGGTAAGTACATATAAGGTAGAAGGTACTTCTTTCAGGGTTCTATAGTATTAAGACTCTCGGTGGGTTTAATTTCAAGGGTCAGTGCCTCTAGCCTTGACCCGGTTGGATGCTGCCCATATGCTGTTAGCCCTCTGTAGCTACCTCCCTTCTGACTAGGCATGCAAGTCCGTCTGCAGCGGTGGGAAAAGGATTTGAAATAGGCTGTTGGTATGATTGGACTATTATTTCTGTTGTTCTGCCTGAATGAGGCCTCTGAACCTGGGGTGGACTGTAAAATTGTTCATATTTTTAGCCCCTTTAGTGTATGATGTCCTCTGAGTACCTCAACAAGTTACTTCTGGTTCTGCAGTCTTGTTTGGCCTACAGTCACTTACCAAATACCCACGACAGGTATCTTGTACTATTACTCACAGATGGAAATTCGGTTAACACGTTTTGACAGCGCATCTAGTGCATTATTATACGTTGAGATTGACTCTCTAGAGCCATCTAGTAACTTCGCCCAGCCCCATGCAGCCAGCACAGCATGTGATACACCCAACTGCTCTTAATCCAGGCACTAACATCACGAGAACTGGAATTTCCAGAACTTGTTTTCCTCTCACCATTCAAGCCTGCTAAGAATACTTGGGTTCCAGTTTTAATCATTAGCTAGGTGTTTCATTTAGTCATCAGCTAGATGTTTTGATTGTAAACAAATTGCATAAATATGTACTACTTTGTAAATCTGTTTGTGTTGGATGCAATTTACTTTGTATTACCCATCCTTACCCTTCTAGGCCGCTGATAGTCTGGCCTATAGTCCCAAGTCAGATAGTCTGATAGTCTGGCATTAGCTGTGTCTCCCAAGTATACAATTGTATTTTGGAATAAAAATGGGAAGTGTTCAATCTTTTTATTAAACAAATTTCTACCGTAGCCTTTCAGAAATTCAAAACGAAGTCGACTCTTTTCTGATGAAGATGACAGACAGATAAATACAAGGTCACCCAAAAGAAACCAGAGAGTTGCAATGGTCCCACAGGTATGTTTGTCTCTAGTGTTTTGTTCCATGTGAAAGGAAGTGATCAATTGCTCAGCATAATAAAGTTTATTTTTTATTATTCTATTATATTTTAAGTAACAAGTTCTTTTTCTTTTTCTTTTTTTTTTTAAGATTTTATTTATTTATGTCAGAGAGAGAGCAGGAGCAAGCACAGGCAGAGTGGCAGGCAGAGGGAGAAGCAGGCTCCCTGCTGAGCAAGGAGCCCGATGCGGGACTCGATCCCAGGACGCTGGGATCATGACCTGAGCCGAAGGCAGCCGCCTAACCAACTGAGCCACCCAGGCGTCCCACAAGTTCTTTTTCTTAAGTCACCGCTCCAACTCAGCCCTTACATTAGTCATCTAGAAAGGCCATTATTTTATTGATGGACTTTTCCCGGGAGTAGAAAGCCAGTCCTCAGTCTTACAAACGCACACTTTTAAGCATGGAGAGGAGAGTGGACTTTAAGCAGATAGATTTGGCAATAGGGAATCAGTTTGGAGTTTTGCATGGAAATGAGAGGGGGGAAAATATTTTACTTTATCACAGAGGAAAGTGTGTTGAAGACTAACTTACCCAGAGGAGGAAACTGTGTAGCATAAAGTCATATCTTCTTTTTCATTTTTGGCATTTTTTTTCAATAAGAATAATTTATTTGATTTCCTCTCATTCGTTTTTTAACTTTTTTTGAATTAAAGTAAAATGAATAGACAGGGTTATGTTAGTTTTGGGTATACAGTGCTATGATTCAGCAGTTCTGTACATTATTCAGTGCTCATCATAAACGTACTCTTTTTTTTTTTTTTAATTTTATTTATTTATTTGACAGACAGAGATCCCAAGTAGGCAGAGAGGCAGGCAGAGAGAGAGGAAAGGAAGCAGGCTCCTTGCTGAGTGGAGAGTCCGATGCGGGGCTCAATCCCAGGACCCTGCGATCATGACCTGAGCCGAAGGCAGAGGCTTTAACCCACTGAGCCACCCAGGCACCCCCATAAATGTACTCTTTAAGGATTTATTTACTCATTTGAGAGAGAGAGAACAGGGTAGGTAGGGGTAGAGGAAGAGGGAAAATCTCAAGCAGACTCTGAGCTGAGCACAGAGCCGGGCTCTGGGGCTCAATCCCACAACCTTGAGATCACAACCTGAGCCAAAACCAAGAGTTGGACTCTTAACTGACTGTGCCACCCAGGCGCCCCACGCTAAGTGTACTCTTAATTCCCTTCTCCTAGTTCACCTATCCCTCCACCCACTACCTTCCCTCTAGTAACCACCAATTCTCTGTATTCAAGAGTCTGGGGTTGTTTTGTTTTGTTTTGTTTTATTCTCTTTTTTTCTTTGTTTCTTAAAATCCATGTATGAGTGAAATCATATGGTATTTATCTTTTTCTAATTTATTTCATTTGGCATCATACTCTGTAGCATTACCCATGTTGTTGTAAATGGCAAGATTCCATTCTTTTTTATGGCTGAATAGTATTCCATTATGTATATATGTATATGATATATTCCATATATGCCATCCGTTTATCTATGAATGGACACTTGGGCTGCTTCCATATCTCGTCTGTTGTAAATAATGCTGCAGTAAACACAGCAATCTGTCTTTTCAGATTAGTGTTTTTTTTTCTTTGGGTAAATAACCAGTAGTAGGATTATTGAATCAGAAGATAATTCTATTTGTAATTTTTTTGAGTAACCTCCATACTGTTTTTCAGAGTGGCTACACCAGTTTACATTCCCACCAACAGTGCATAAGGGTTCCCCTTTCGCCATGTCCTCACCAACACTTGTTATTTCCTGTGTTGTTTATTTTAGCCATTCTGACCCGTGTCAGGTAATATCACACTGTAATTTCAATTTGCATATCCTCAGTGATTAGTGATGCTGAACAGCTTTTCACGTGTCTGTTGGCTGTTTATAGATCTTTGGAAAAGTGTCGATTCAGATCCCCTGCCTACTTTTCAGTTGGGTAGTTGGTTTTTTTTGGGGGGGGTATTGACTTGTATAACTTCTTTTTTTAAATAATTTTTAAAGTAATTCCAGTTTTCTGTTTCATTTTATTTATTTTTTAAAGATTTTATTTATTTATTTATTTGGGCACCCGGATGGCTCAGTGGGTTAAAGCCTCTGCCTTCAGCTCAGGTCATGATCCCAGGGTCCTGGGATCGAGCCCTGTATCAGGCTCTCTGCTCAGCAGGGAGCCTGCTTCCCCCTCTCTTTCTGCCTACTTGTGATCTCTCTGTCTGTCAAATAAATAAAAATCTTTAAAAAAAAATCTTTAAAATAAATAGTTGGAGGGGAGAAAAGATCTTTAAAAAAATCACAATTTGAAACTTTTTAAAATCCAAACTTAAGGGGTGCCTGGGTGGCTCCGTGGGTTGGGCCTCTGCCTTCAGCTCGGGTCATGATCTCAGGGTTCTGGGATCGAGCCCCGAATCAGGCTTTTTGCTCGGTGGGAAGCCTGCTTCCCCCTCTCTCTCTCTGCCTGCTGCTCTGCCTACTCGTGATCTCTCTCTTTCTGTCAGATAAATAAAATCTTTTAAAAAATAAAAATAAATAAAATCCAAACTTAAGGCATCCAAATTATTCTTTTTTTTTTTAGATTTTATTTATTTATGTCAGAGAGAGAGCAGGAGCGAGCATAGGCAGACAGAGTGACAGGCAGAGGCAGAGGGAGAAGCAGGTTCCCTGCTGAGCAAGGAGCCCGATGCGAGACTTGATCCCAGGACGCTGGGATCATGACCTGAGCCGAAGGCAGCCGCTTAACCAACTGAGCCACCCAGGCATCCCCAAATTATTCTAATAATACAATACTTCTAAAGTCAATACAAGAAATAGTTGTTATTTATTTAACTATTGCTATAAATATTGCTGCTTATGCCTTTATTTTATTTGGTGCCAAATCCTTGGTAAAGAAAAATCACCTTTACTACGACCCCTCCTACTGGATAATTTATACCACTTTTGGAAACAAATGAAAGGGATGTAGGCAATAATTTTATCAGGTATTATAAATTTGACAGGACAAAAGTTACGCTATTCTTGAAAATAATATTTTCCTTATAAAATTTTCATCCTTTTCTTTGATTCTCACATGTCCACTATGATTTTTTTTAAGATTCCAAAAGGGGTTAATATACAAAATATATAAAGAACTTATATAAGTCTAAAATAAATAAATGAATATTTTTTTAATTAAAAAAAAAAAAGGGATGCCTGGGTGGCTCGGCCAGTTAAGCATCTGCCTTTAGCTCAGGTCATGATCTTAGGGTTTTGAGGTTGAGTCCTAATCTGGACTCCCTGTTCAGTGTGGAGCCTGCTTCTCCCTCTCCCTTTGCCTGCCAGTACCCCTGCTCTCTCTCTGACAAATAAATAAATAAAACCTTTAAAAAAATTTTTAAGGATTTTATCTATTTATTTGAGACAGAGAGCGCATGAGAGAGGAAAGGTCAGAGGGAGAAGCAGACTCCCCAGCAAGCGGGGAGCCTGACGTGGGACTCAATCCCGGGACTCCAGGACCGCAGTCTGAGTTGAAGGCAGTCACCCAACCAACTGAGCCACCCAGGTGCCCTAAAAAAATTTTTTTTTTTTAAAGAGGGGGGTGCTGGGTGGTGCAGTCAGTTGGGTGTCCAGCTCTCGGTTTCGGCTCAGGTTGTGCTCTCCGTGTCATGAAACTGAGCTCTGAATCTGGCTCTGTGCTCAGTGAGGAGTCTGCTTAAGACTCTTTCTCACCCTGTGTCCCTCCCACCCTCCACACTCTCTAACCCAATGAGCCACCCAGGCGCCCCTATTTTAAAGATTTTATTTATTTATTTGACACAGCGAGTGAGTGAGCACAAGCAGGGAGGGGCTGAGGCAGAGGGAGAAGCAGACTCCCCTCTGAGCAAGGAGCCCAGTGTGGGATCTCAATTTCGAGACCCTGGGATCATGACCTGAGCCTTAGCAGATGCCTAATTGACTGAGCCACCCAGGCGCCCCTCCCCTCTATTTATTAGGAAATTTTTCAAACCTACGGATAATTGGTCTTTATGACTGTGAAACCATCCTGCCCTATCTCTGTCCACTCTCCTTCCCCCAGGCACACCATTCCTTCTGGAGCTAGTTTGCAAAGTGCTTGCTGCTTCCCTGCCATATGGAGCAGACACAAATAAGACAAACATGACATGAGACTCCTTCAAATATGTGAAAAGTTTTTATATCCTATGAGTTTTCTCCTTTTTTCTTTTAATGCACCTATTTCTTTCTATCTTCATTTATATGACGTGGCTTGTTCCCTTCCCCTTCTAATCTCAATCTGCTGCATTCTGTGGGTTTCTTTAAGGAGCCCTGTCCGGAGCTAACTAATTGTAAAAACCAACTTTTACTGAGTACTTAGTGTGTGCCAGATTCTGTTTTAAGCACTGCGTATACATGGCTTTGATTTAGTCTTTGGCAACTGATGACCTAGGCTATGGTCTTATTTCCCATTTTCAGCTGAGGAAACAGACACAGGCAAGTAACCTCCCCATCCCAAAGCTGGCAAGTGAAGGCTGACACACAAATGACCTGCAGCCTGTCTTCAGGGCCTCCTTGTTTCTGTTGTCCTAACAGCTTTATTTTTATTTATTTATTTTTTAAGAGTTATTTATTTTAGAGCAAGTGGTGGCAGGGGTGGGGGTGGGAGCAGAGGGAGAGGGGAAGTGGACTCCCTGCTGAGCACAGAAGCTGCTCTGGGGCCTCAATCTCCCAACCCTGAGATCATGACCCCAGCTGAAGGCAGGAGTCGGATCCCCAACCAACGGAGCCACCCAGGCATCCCTGGTCTATATTTTCTGCCAACAGTATATCATAGTGCCTGTTTTCCCAAACGCTTGCCAGTTCAGTATATGAACAAACATCTAGGTTGTTGCCAATCTGGTACTTGCATCTCCCTGGTTCTAGGTGGCATTCCATCTATGAGTGATGTTGAGGTACTTTTCATGTATGTTTAAAAATGATTTCTTTCCTATAAATTGTTTGTCTTTTTTTCCTATTTTCTGTTAGACTCTTGGTCATTTTCTTATTCATTTGTAAAAATTTTGTATGTAATTAAGAATATTAGCCCTTTGGTTGCTTACATTGGTTGTAATTTTTTTTAGCTTGTAGTTTGGCTTTTGACTTTGTTTCTGTATTTTTACCATGTAGGATTGAAAAAAAAACTTAAGGGTCAAAACTGTCTTTGCTTTTATGACTTCTTGGTTTATACTTACTCAGAAAGATCTTCCCTAGTCTAAAATTTATACTGTTTGAATTCACTCAAATTAATTTCACTTATTTTAATGCTTTAATTTTCAACCCATCTGGAATTTATTTTGGAGTAAAGAATGAGGTAATACTGCAACCTGGTTTGTTTGTTTTGTGTGTGTGTGTGTGTGTGTGTGTGTGTGTCCCCACCTCCCACCCCCAGGACTACTTAGTTGTCCTGATAACATTGAGTAAGTAATCCTTATACATTGATTTAAAATGCTGCCTGTATCACAAGTTAAATTCCTGTATGTATTTTGGATTATTTCTAGACTTTGTATCTATCTATGTCTAGTATGTCTCCGTATGTGCTAGCGTCAAATTATTTTTAATGTGGCTTTATATAGTGTTTTAATATCTGGTAAGACATTATTACATATCCTTTTTTTAGGTTTTCCTAAGTATTCTTTTTTTTTTAAAGATTTTATTTATTTATTTGACAGAGAGAGATCACAAGTAGGCAGAGAGGCAGGGGGGGGGGGGAGAAGCAGGCTTCCTGCTGAGCAGAGAGCCCGATTTGGGGCTTGATCCCAGGACTCTGAGATCATGACCTGAGCCAAAGGCAGAGGCTTAACCCACTGAGCCACCCAGGTACCCTTTCCTAAGTATTCTTGCACATTTATTTTTCCATAGGTACTTTAGAATCAACTTGACTAGGAAAAATCCTGTTAAGATTTTTCTTGGCAGGACGCCTGGGTGGCTCAGTTGGTTGAGCGGCTGCCTTCAGCTCAGGTCATGATCCCAGCATCCTGGGATCGAGTCCCGCATCGGGCTCCTTGCTCAGCAGGGAGCCTGCTTCTCCCTCTGCCTCTGCCTGCCATTCTGTCTGCCTGTGTTCGCTCCCACTCTCTCTCTCTGACAAATAAATAAATAAATAAAATCTTTTAAAAAAATTTAAAAAAAAGATTTTTCTTGGCATTGTGCTAATATTATGAATAAATTTATGCTGTGTGTCATAGTTGTAGCATTGAAACTCTCTATCCAAGAACTAGTTTTAGTTCCATTTAATTCAAGCCTTGTTGTCCCTCTGTAGACTTCAAAATATTTTCCCATGTTAATCTTGAACATTTGTTAAGTGTATTCCTGAGTTTTTAATACTTTTGTGCTTGTCATTTTGGCTTTCATAAACAGGATATATCTTCTGTTCTATTGTAACAAGCTCTCAGTTATACAGAGAAAAGAGGTTTTTTTTAAGATACTGATTTTTGTATGTTGATTTTGTATTTGCCCACTTTATTCAATTCTCTTACTATTTTATGTTATGTTATTTTATTTTGTTAAAGATTGTATTTTTTTTATTTGACAGACCGAGATCACAAATAGAGAGGCAGGCAGAGAGAGAGAGGGGGAAGCAGGCTCCTTGCTGACAGCAGAGAGCTTGATAAAGGGCTTGATCCCAGGACCCTGAGATTATGACTCGAGTCGAAGGCAGAGGCTTAATCCACTGAGCCACCCAGGCACCCCAGTTCTCTTATTATTTTAAATGGTTGTTTTCTTTTTTTTTTTTTTTAAGATTTTACTTATTAGACAGAGAGAGAGGGAACATAAGCAGGGGAGTGGGAGAGGGAGAAGCAGGCTTCCTGCTGAGCAGGGAGCCTGATGTGGGGCTAGATTCCAGGACCCTGGGATCCTGACCTGAGCTGAAGACAGATGCTTTACGACTGAGCCACCCAGGTACCCCTGTTTTCTTGAGTTTTCAAGGACAGTCATATCATCTGGAAATAATGGTTTTGTTTTCTCCTTTACAGTTTTTATTCCTCTTATTGGATGATTCCATCAAAACAGTGTTAAAAATTATAGTGATTGTCAACATCTTGGTCCCATTCCTCATTTTAATGACAGTGTTTTTAGTATTTTAACATTGAATATGATAATGACTTTTGGATTGGAATGAGGAGAAATAAATTTTACACGTTAAGAAGGTATCCATCTGGGGCGCCTGGGTGGCTCAGTGGGTTGAAGCCTCTGCCTTCGGCTCAGGTCATGATCTCTCAGGGTCCTGGGATCGAGCCCCACATCAGGCTCTCAGCTCAGCGGGGAGCCTGCTTCCTCCTCTCTCTCTGCCTGCCTCTCTGCTTACTTGTGATCTTTGTCTGTCAAAAAATAAATAAATAAAATCTTAAAAAAAAAAAGAAGGTATCCATCTATTTTTGTTTTCTTGCTTAGTAGAGCTAAAGGTCTGTCAGTTTTGTTAATATTTTCAAAGAACTCTTGGCACCTGGGTGGCTCAGTCAGTTAAATGTCTGCCTTCAGTTCAGGTCATGATCCTGGGGTCCTGGGATTGGGTCCCACTTCAGGCTCTCTGCTCAGCAGGGAGTCTGCTTTCCCTCTCTTTCTGCTCCTCCCCCTGCTGTCTCCTGTGCACTCTCTGTCTCTCTAAAAAAAAAAAAAAAAAAGAAAGAAATTTGGTTTCATCATTTTGTCTCTTATTTTTCTATTTCGCTTATTTCTGCTTTAATTTCTATTTCCTTCTTTCTGTTTGCTTTGGGTTTTCTTTGCTCTTCTTTTTCTAGCTTCTTATTCTTAAGAAGAATAGGTTATTTATTTGAGATCTTTGTCTTTTTCCAATATAGGCATTTATCTAATAAATTAACCCCTTTCCTGCTTTCCCCACCCAGGTACTGCTTTAACTGTATCATTTAACTTCTGACATATTGTGTATTTTTAGTCATTCTGTCTAATTCTGTTGAGACTTTTTATTAATGAATATTTAATTTTATCCAATATCTTTAGCACCAATAGAGGTGACCACATGATTTTTATTGTTTTTATTCATTAATAATGACAGACAATCCTAGTAGCTTTCTAATACTGGACCACCCTTTCGTTCTGGACACAAATTTCACCTGGTTGTGTTGTATTCTTTTGATGTTCTGATAATGTTTATCTGGTACCTTTTTTTTAAGCTTTTAAAATTTTGAGATAACACTGACAGAACATTATATGTTTCAGGTGCACAACATAATGATTTGATATTTGTATACATGATAAAATGATCACATTAAGTATATAGTTAACATCTGTCACCACAGTTGCAAACTTTTTTTCTCATGATAAGAACCTTTAAAATCTATTCTGTTAGCAACTTCTATTTTTTATTTTTTTAATGATTTTATTTATTTGACAGAGAGGGACACAGCAAGAGAGGGAACACAAGCAGCAGGAGCAGGAGAGGGAGAAGCAGGCTCCCCATTTAGCAGGGAGCCCGATGTGGGGCTCCATCCCAGGACTCTGGGATGGAGCCCGATGCTGGGCTCCTTCCCAGGACCCTGGGATCACAACCTGAGCCCAAGGCAGATGCTTCACCAACTGAGCCCCCCCAGGTACCCCTGTTGGCAACTTTTAAATATGCAGTACAACATATACTGTAGTCACCGTGCTGTACATTACATCCCCACAACATAATGACTTTGTAATTGTAAGTTTGTACCTTTTGACCACTTTCAACACATTTCACTCCTTCCTTCCCAGCAACCACCAGTCTGCTCCCTGTATTTATGAGTTTGGGTTGTGTAATATATGGTTTTGTTTGTTTGTTTGTTTGTTTGCTTTAGTCTGTTTTGTTTTTCAGGGAGGTTTTTTGTCTTTCTCTGACTTATTTCACTTAGCATAATGCCCTCACAGCCCATTCATATTACTGCAAACAGCAAGGTTTCATTCCTTTTTTATAGCCGAATGATATTCCAGTGTGTGTGTGTGTGTGTGTGTGTGTGTGAATGTATGTATATGTATATATACACCACATCCTCTTTATCCATTCATCCATTAATGAACACTTAGGTTTCTTCCATGTCTTGACTATTGTAAATAATACTTCAGGAGCATTGGCATGCAGATATCTTCTCAAGTTAGTGTTTTTGTTTGCTTCAGATAAATTCCCAGCAGTGGAATTGTTGAATCATAAGGTAGTTCTATTTTTAATTATCTGAGGATCCTCCATACTCTTGTCCACAGTGGCCTCACCAATTTACATTCCCACCAACACTGCATGAGGGTTCTCTTTTTTCCACATTTTCACCAACACTTGTTTTTTCTTATTCTTTTGATTCTAGTCATTCTGAAAGGTATGAGCTGATATCCCATTTTGGATTTGCATTTCCCTGATAAGTGGCTAAGCACCTTTTCATGCACCTGTTGGCCATCTGTATGTCTTTGGGAAGATGTCTCTTCAGATACTTTGCCCATTTTTTAATTGGATTGTTTTTTTGCTATTGAGTTGTATGAGTTTTTATATATTTTGGATACTAACTGTCAAATTTACAATTTGCAAATATGTTCACCTATTCTGTAGATTGCCTTTTCATGTTGTTGATGGTTTCTTCTGTGCAGAAGGTTT
The DNA here is from genome assembly GCA_003697995.1 of Taxidea taxus jeffersonii. NCBI lineage: Eukaryota > Metazoa > Chordata > Mammalia > Carnivora > Mustelidae > Taxidea > Taxidea taxus. The sequence continues at coordinate 31,595 of ML111986.1, read as the reverse complement.
TTAGTTTGGTGTAGCCCCACTTGTTAATTTTTCTTTTCTTTTCTTTCTTTCTTCATCTTTTTTTTTTTTTTTTTTTTGCCTTTGCTTTTGGTGTCAAAAAAAAAATCATCACCAAGACCAGTGTCTAGGAGCTTACCACTTACATATTTTCCTAGATTTTATGGTTTCAGGTCTTAACATTGAAGTCTTTAATCTCTTTTTTTAAAAGATTTTATTTATTTATGTGACAGACAGAGATCACAAGTAGGCAGAGAGGCAGGCATAGGGGGGTGGAGAAGCAGGCTTCCCGCTGAGCAGAGACCCCCCCCCCCCAGGACCCTGAGATCATGACCTGAGCTGAAGCAGAGGCTTAACCCCACTGAGCCACCCAGGCACCCCTAATCTATTTTTGATTTATTTATTTTTTTCTTATTGTTTTTAGAGAGGGAGAGGAGCCCACGTGGCACTTGATCTCACAACCCTGAGATCATGACCTGAGCCAAAGTCAAAGTTGGATGCTTAACTGACTGATCCACCCAGGGGCCCCAAGTCTTTAGTATAGTTTTTGTGTATAGTGTAAGATACTGTCTAGTTTCATTCTTCTGTATGTGATGGCCCAGTTTTCCCAACACCATTTATTGATGAAAATTATCTTTCCTTCATTGCATATTCTTGCCTCTGCTGTTGTAAATTAATTGACCACATATACATGCATTTATTTCTGGGCTCTCTATTCTGTTTTATTGACCTGTGTATCTGTTTTTGTTAATATGATACTATTTTGATTGCTATAGCTTGTAATGTAGTTTGAAATTAGGGAGCTTGATGCCTCAAGCTTTGTTCTTCTTTCTTAACATTGCTTTGGGTATTTGGGATCTTTTGTGGTTCCATACAAATTTTAGGATTGTTCTACTTCTGTGAAAAATTGGAATTTTCATAGGAATTGCATTGAATTTTTTTATTGTTTAGATAATATGGCAGGGTCCTGGGATCAAGCCCTGCGTTGGGCTCCCTGCTCAGCATGGAGTCTGCTTCTGCCTCTCCCCGTCCCCTGACTCATGGGCTCTCTCTCTTCCAGATAAATAAAATCTTTAAAAAAGGAGGGGTGCGCCTGGTGGCTCAGTTTGTTGAGCCACTGCCTTCAGCTCTGGTTGTGGTCCCAGAGTCCTGGGATCCAGTTGTCAGGATCCCGGCTCTGCAGGCAATCTGCTTCTCCCTCTGACCTTCTCCCCTCTCATGCTCTCTTTTACTCTCTCTCTCTCTGAAATAAATAAATAAAATATTTAAAAAAATAAATAAAGTCATGCAAACAAGAGATATTTTTTGACATTTTCTTTTATTATACTTTGGTAGATTTTATCTGTTTATGCTGTCTTTATAAAAATAGTTGGGAAGGGGTGCCTGGGTGGCTCAGTGGGTTAATGCCTCTGCCTTCGGCTCAGGTCATGGTCCCGGGGTCCTGGGATCGAGCCCGCATCGGGCTCTCTGCTCAGCAGGGAGCCTGCTTCCTCCTCTCTCTCTGTCTGCCTCTGCCTACTTGTGATCTCTGTCTGTCAAATTAAAAAAAAAAAAAAATAGTTGGGAAGTGGGGCTCCTGGGTGGCTCAGTCATTGAGTCTCTGCCTTCTGCTCGGGTCATGATCCCAGGGTCCTGAGATCCAGCGGGGCATCTGCCACCCTGCTTGGCGGGAAGCCTGCTTCTCCCTCTCCCACTCCCTCTGCTTATGTTCCCTCTCTCACTGCCTGTCTGTCAAATAAATAAATAAAATCGTTAAAAAAAAGTAGTTGGGAATCTCTCTCTCTCTCTCTTTTTTTTTTCCATTGAATTAAAGCAGTTTAATAGCATTGGTGCTGTGATTGATACAGAATTCACTGGTGAAACCTTCTGGTCCTGGTGGTTGTTTGCATTTTCTCTCTCTCTCTGTCACAATTACCTTTTTTTTTTTTTTAAGATTTTATTTATTTATTTGAGAGATAGCATGAGAGGGGAGAAGGTCAGAGGGAGAGGCAGACTCCCCGTGGAGCTGGGAGCCTGATGTGGGACTTGATCCCAGGACTCTGGGATCATGACCTGAGCTGAAGGCAGTTGCTTAACCAACTGAGGCACCCAGGAATCCACAATTACCTTCTTTCTATGTACTTAATTTGAAATTGTACCTCAGTATAAACATGGTGGGGGCAAATGATTTCACCCTCCTTATCAGAATATGTTATAAAACTGGAGGCTTTACCTTTGTAAGAAATACTCAGAATGTTTATTAAATAACACAAGAATTTATGCTGTTGAATCTTTTTGAGTACTTAATGATAATCTACCTTTTTACAAATGTATTTGACATTATAGATGTTCATTTTTATCTGATGAACCTGTAATTAATGTCTGTTTTTTTATTGTATAGAAATTTACGGCAACAATGTCCACACCAGACAAGAAAGCCTCACAGAAGATTGGTTTCCGATTACGTAACCTCCTCAAGCTTCCCAAAGCACATAAATGGTGCATATATGAATGGTTCTATTCAAATATAGATAAGTACGTATCATGGATTATGTCGTGGATGTCACTTGAACCAGAAATTCTCAAACATTATAAGCTCTTTTCTGTAGGTCTGTTTTGATTCTTTTTTCCCCCGATTTCTTTTTTCTGTTCTTCATTCTGCTTTGATCCATATCCATTCCTCACAGTTTGCTTTTCTCCTTCTCTCTTCACAGAAGTGGTTATACATTTTTCTGAAAACTCAGATGAAAGTATAATCCATATTATAATTTACAAAGACCGTGGAGTGGAGAGGCCCTAGAACAGAGCTCCTGTATTTGTAATGAACAAGACATGTTTTTTCTTTTCTTTTTTTTTTAAAGATTTTTATTTATTTATTTTAGAGCACAAGTGAGGAAAGAGGGAGAAGCAGGCTCCCCGCTGAGCAGGGAGCCCAATGCGGGGCTTGGTCCCAGGACCTTGAATCATGACCTGAGCTGAAATGAAGAGTCGGATGCTTAACTGACTGAGCCACCCAGGCGCCCCTAAACAAGATGTGTTTTATACATCTTGAGATTTTAAATGCTAGTATATTGGTAGAGAAGCAGTTACTAATGGTACAAATTATTCAGTAAAATGTTTAGAATAGTCTTTCTTTCTTTCTTTCTTTTAAAAGATCTTAGTCATTTATTTGAGAGAGAGAGAGAGAGAGAACACACCAGTACAGGGGAGGGGCAGAGGGAGAGGGAGAAGCAGATTCCCCTCTGAGCAGGGAACCCAACGCCAGGAACATGGGATCATGACCCAACCCTGGAGAGGCCTCCAGTTTTTTAAAATTGATTTAATCTCAAAGAGGACTCCATGATATTAGTATTACCTTTGGGACAAAGATACATTATAGCTAACATTGTTTGTTTTCACTGGATATAAGGACAGTGCTAGGATATACTAGGATGTATTCATACATGAGATTTAACAAAAATCAGTGTCTCCTGGAATCTCCAGCACAGACAGTATTTCTTGAATAACTTGTACACATTGGTTGTTTCACAGATAACACTTTTAGTTTTAGCACTTTGAATTTGTGCCTGGTTTTTTGTTTTTTTTAATTTATTTATTTGACAGAGAGAGAGCAGAACTAGGCACAGTAGCAGGCGGGGGGGGTGGGCAGGCTCCCTGACGAGCAGAGAGCCTGATGCAAGGCTCGATCCCAGGACCCTGAGATCATGACCTGAGGCCAAGGCAGAGGCTTAACCCACTGAGCCACCCAGGTGCCCTTTGTGCCTGTTTTATATATGTTCTGGGTAGAAATGAAAGATGGCACTTGGTGATGAGTATAGTGCTGAAAATTAGAAAGCATGTTTTGAAATTTATGCCTCTGAAGTGTCTTAACCATTAAAATACCATTTCTGTTTTACAGGCCACTGTTTGAAGGCGATAATGACTTCTGTGTGTGTCTGAAGGAATCCTTCCCGAATTTAAAAACAAGAAAGTTAACAAGAGTAGAATGGGGAAAAATCAGGCGACTTATGGGAAAACCACGGAGGTAAAAATAATATTTTTATTATTTTTTTATATTATTAATATATTAATATATTTTATTATATTATTTTTACTAAAAATGAAATCAGTCAGGGCGCCTGGGTGGCCCAGTGGGTTAAAGCCTCTGCCTTCTGCTCAGGTCATGATCCCAGGGTCCTGGGATCGAGCCCTGCATCAGGCTCTCTGCTCAACAGGGAGCCTGCTTCCCCCTCTCTCTCTGCTTGCCTCTCTGCCTACTTGTGATCTCGGTTTGTCAAATAAATAAAATCTTAAAAAAAAAAATGAAATTAGTCATTTAGTTTGTAGTGTAATTACCACATTAATTCTTTTTCATCATCACAAAGACTAGTACTGAAACATTACTTTTCAGAATAATTATATGTTAAATATATTCTGTTAACCAGCTTTCAGGTAAGTGCTTTTTATACCTATGCATCTTAAAATTAAATGTACAATTCCATTTTTGTTCAAATTATAGGCTTTGTATATAATTTTCTTACATTGTCTATGCCCCACTATGTTCCAAAAAATATTTAAGAGGGCACTAGAGAATATAGCTGATCTTCTAACAACATGGGGGGTTAGGGATGCCAACCCTACAGTCGGAAATATATGTACAACTTTTGACTCTCCAAAAACCTAACTATAGGGGCACCTGGGTGGCTCAGTGGGTTAAAGTCTCTGCCTTCGGCTCGGGTCATGGTCTCAGTCCTGGGATCCAGTCCAGCATCAGGCTCTCTACTCAGCAGGGAGCCTGCTTCCTCCTCTCTCTCTGCCTGCCTCTCTGTCTGCTTTTGATCTCTGTCTGTCAAATAAATAAATAAAATCTTTAAAAACAAAACAAAACACCTAACTATAGTAGTTTACTATCGACTGGGAGCCTTACTGATAACATAAACAGTCAATTACGCATATTTTGTATGTCACGTGTATTATCTACTCTGTTCTTAAAGTGAGCTAGAGAATAGAAAATGGTATTGAGAAAATCATAAGGAATGGAAGATATGTTTACAGTACGGCGCTGCATTTATAAAAAAAAAAATCCAGGGACGCCTGTGTGGCTCAGTTGGTTAGGCAGCTGCCTTCGGCTCAGGTCATGATCCCAGTGTCCTGGATCATGCCCGCATAGGGCTCCTTGCTCGGCCGGGAGCCTGCTTCTCCCTCTGCCTCTGCCTGCCACTCTTTCTGCCTGTGCTCGCTCTCTCTAACAAATAAATAAATAAAATCTTAATTTAAAAAAATCCATGTATAAGTGGTTGTGGGTGGTCACATCCATGTTTTTCAGGAGTCAGCAGTATTTAATGAAGCTCTCAGGGTATCCCTACATTGTTATTATCTTTTTAAAAACTGTTTATCACTGCAAAAGCCTTCTTACAAGTGCATGTTTTACTTTATATAAAAACAAGATAAGGGAGTAGGAGAAATAAGTGAAGGGGATCAAAAGATACAAACCTGCAGTTACAAGAGTAAGTCCTGACGTGTAGTGGATAGTGTGATGACTACAGTTAATAATACTGTTAACAGGAATTTGAAAATTGCTGACAGTGGATCTTAAAAGTTCTCACCCCAAGGAAAAAAAAGGTTGTAACTATATATGGTGTCAGATGTTAACAAGACTTAGTGCAGTGGTCATTTCACAATATATACAAATATTGCCGCGTTTCCGTAGTGTAGTGGTTATCAGAGTTCGCCTCACACGATATATACAAATTTTGAATCACACTGTTGTACACCTGAAGGTTACATAGTGTGTTATATGTCTACTATAACTCAATAAAATAAAAACACAGGCTATCTCAAAAAAAACCCCAGAAAGAAAAATCAAGTCAATCTTTCCGATATGTTATTTTCTGAAAATTACTTTTCATGTGAAATGACTTTTCCTTTTGCAGTATTATCTTGTTTCCTAACACATTGGAGAACTTTTTATTACTTTTGGTGAAGTTTCGGAATCTGTTAGATTATTAGTTCTCATATAATGTGTCTCTGCCTAGTAAAAGCATGTACAAGACTTTTTCACTTAATTTTTAAAATTTTTTAAAAGATTACTTATTTATTTGACAGAGAGAGATACAGTGAGAGAGGGAACACAAACAGAGGGAGTGGAAGGGGGAGAAGCAGGCTTCCCACCGAGCAGGGAGCCCACATGGGGCTTGATCCCAGGACCCTGGAATCATGACCTGAGGTGAAGGCAGATGATTAATGACTGAGCCCCCAGGTACCCAAGACCTTTTCACTTTAGATGGTGCAAAAATCCAGGGAACGCATGGAAATATAAAGTGCCTTGGGCAAGTAGGAACAGAATTTAATTTTAATGATTTCTGTAGGTAGTGATGAAATGCAAGGAGAACTTTTAATTGAACTGGTAATATTTTATTTTTGTATTAACAGATGATGTTGCTGATGATGTTTTTAATAGTTCCCTTATTTACAAGAATGTAGGTGTGTCACATGTGCGCGCACACACACACACACACACACACACACACACTGGACTATTACTCAGCCATGAAAAAGAATGAAATCTTGCCATTTGCAACAACGTGGATGGATCTTGAACGTTATTATGCTAAGTGAAATAAATCAGACAAGGAAAGACAAAATCATATGATTCACTCATGTATAGAAACTGAAAAAAGAAGAAAAGGGGCACCTGGGTGGCTCAGTCAGTTGAGCGTCTGCCTTTGACTCAGGTCATGATCCTGGGGTCCTGGGATCAAGCCCTGCATTAGGCTCTCTGTTCAGCAGGGAGCCTGCTTCTCGCTCTCCCTCTGCGGCTCCCCCTGCTTGTGCTATCTCACTTGCTCTGTCAAATAGGTAAATAAAAAAATTTTTTTTTTATTTTTTTTTATTTGACACAGAGAGAGAGAGGTCACAATAGGCAGAGAGGCAGGCAGAGAGAGACGGGGAAGCAGGCTCCCTGCTGAGCAGGGAGCCCGATGTGGGGCTCAATCCCAGGACCCTGGGATCATGACCTGAACCAAAGGCAGAGGATTAACCCACGGAGCCACCCAGGTGCCCCAGTAGATAAAATCTTTAAAAAAGAAAAAAAGAAAGAAAATGGAAAAAAAGGACAAAAATTTTTTTTAAAAGCTCTTAAATACAGAGCATAGACTGGTGGTTACCAAAGGGGAGGTGGGTGAAATAAGTACAGGGAATTAAGAGGTATAAAATTCTGGTTATAAGAAGAATTATTCATGGAAATGAAAAAAAAGCACAGCATAGGGAATAGTCAATAATATTGTAATAACATCTGGTGGCAGGTGTTGACTGCACTTATTGTGGTCAGTATTGAATGATGTAGAAAAATTGTCAGCTCATATTGTACACCTGAAACTAATATAATACTGGGTGTCGTTTTCATGTCAATGAAAAAAATGCAAAAAAAGTATAAGCCCAATTAACAAATTGCTAAATGATTTGAATGGATGCTTCACCAAAGATATAAGGATGTCAAATAAATACTAGAGAAGGTAGACAACATTATGGTCAATAGAAAAATGCAAATGAACCCATAGTGTCTAAAATTTACAAGAATAAGGGCACCTGGGTGGCTCAGTCAATTTTTTTTAGAGAATTTTAGGTTCACAACAAAATTGAGAGAAAGATAGATTTCCTATATACTCCCTGCCCTCAGAGATGCACAGCCTTCCCCTTATCGGTATGTTCCACCACAGTGATACATTGTGAAAGTTGATGAGTTTGTATCAATTTATCATAATCCCTAAGTCCATGGTTTACATTAGGGTTTACTCTTGGTTTTGTATCTGTGGGTTTTGAAAAATGTATAATGACATATATCTATCATTATAATGTCAAATGCAGTATTTTTACTGCTCTAATAATCTTTTGTGCTCCACTTATTCCTTCCTCTCCCTAGGGCCCCAGCTCCTGGCAACTACTGATCATTTTGACTGTCTCCAGAGTTTTGCATTTTCTAGAATGTCTTATGTTGGAATCATACCTATTATGTGGCCTTTTCAGATTGGCCTCTTTCACTTAGTAATATGCATTTCAGGTTCCTCTGTATCTTTTCATGGCTTGATAGTTCATCCTTTTTAGCGCTGAATAATATTCCATTTCTGAATATACTCCTCTATTTTTTTATCCACTCACTTACTAAGAAACATCTTGGTTGCTTCGAAGTTTTGCCAGTTATGAGTAAACTGGTGTAAACATCCATGTTAAGGTTTTGGTGTGGACATAAGTTTTTAGCTCATCTGGGTAGATACCAAAGAGTATGGTTGCTGGATTGTATGATAAGACTATATTTAGGTTTTGTTTTTTTTTATTAGAGAGAGAGCTCAGGCAGACAGAGTGGCAGGCAGAGGCAGAGGGAGAAGCAGGCTCCCTGCCAAGCAAGGAGCCCAATGTGGGACTCGATCCCAGGACGCTGGGATCATGACCTGAGCCGAAGGCAGCCACTTAACCAACTGAGACACCCAGGCGTCCCAAGACTATGTTTAGTTTTATAAGAAACCACCAAACTGGGACGCCTGAGTGGCTCAGTTGGTTAAG
>ML111986.1:0-22981 GCA_003697995.1 Taxidea taxus jeffersonii | reverse complement strand
AATAAATAAATAAATAAATAAATAAATAAAATCTTTAAAAAAAGAAAAAAAGAAACCACCAAACTGTCTTCCAGGGTGCCCATGCCATTTTGCATTCCCATAAGAATGAACGAGACCTTCTGTTGTTCCACATCCTTGCCAACATTTGGTGTTGTCTGTGTTCTAGATTTTGGTCATTCTAATAGATTTGTAGTAACGTCTCCCTTAATTTACATTTCCCTAATGACATAGTATGGTGAGCATCAAAGTGGCTTGTCATCTGTATATCGTCTTTGGTAATATTTGGCTTCTTTGGTTTCTTAAAAGGTTAAACACGCACTGACCATATGACCTAGCCATTCTTTTTTTTTTTTTTTTAAGATTTTATTTATTTATTTGTCAGATAGAGAGCGAGCACAGCAGCGAGCACAGGCAGACAGAGTGGCAGGCAGAGGCAGAGGGAGAAGCAGGCTCCCTGCTGAGCAAGGAGCCCGATGTAGGATTCGATCCCAGGACGCTGGGATCATGACCTGAGCCGAAGGCAGCTGCCCAACCAACTGAGCCACCCAGGCGTCCCATGACCTAGCCATTCTATTTCTAGGTATTTAGTTAAGAGAAATCAAAGCATATGTTTATACAAAAACCTATACAGAAATGTTCATATCAACTTTGTTGTAATGACCCCAAACTGGAAACAATACAAATGTCCACCAGTAGGAGAATGGGTAAACAAATTACGACACATTCAAAAAGGTTACTGTTCTCCAATAAAAAGAATGAACCATTGATACATGTGACAAAATGGATTAATCTTAGAATAATTATTCTGAGTGAAAGAAGCCTGACAGAAGAGTTCATACTAGATGATATCATTTATATAAAATATTAGAAGATAGAAGCTATAATGACAGAAAGCAACTTAGTGATTGCTTGAGCAGTGGAGATAGAGAAGTGGGAGGATTGTGAAGGAAGGATAATAAAGTGCCACAAGGAAACTTTGGGGAATGATTGATGTCTTCAGATGTTCATTATCTTGTCTGTGATGATGGTTTTACAGATGTATATTTGGTGGCACGAAAGCTATGTTTAAGTTAGTTTGGTTCATCCCAGTATTTGAAAATAGAAGTAAGATAGGCCCTAAAGATAAGAGTAAATTCAGTATTTATGCTTTAAAGCAGGAAGTATGGTTAAACATTTACACAGAAGTAAGCCTCGTCTTTAGTTCTTTATTGGTGTGCTCACTGGGTCACAGGGAAAATATCATGTTCTTCTGAACAGAATATTATAATTGAACTTCATCCCAGGAGGAGACCTGGGATCCAGATGCAGTGTTGTCAAAGAATGGTGAACAAATCCTCCTACTGTGTAAGAAAGGATAATGTAGACTTGCTTATAACTCTTTAAGTCTTGCAAAGTCCTATTTTTTTAAGATTTTATTTATTTATTTGACAGACAGAGATCACAAGTAGGTAGAGAGGCAGGCAGAGGGAGGAGGAAGCAGGCTCCCTGCTGAGCAGGGAGCCAGATGTGGGGCTTGATCCCAGGACTCTGGGATCATGACCTGAGCCGAAGGCTCACTGAGCCACTGAGCCACCCAGGTGCCCGCAAAGTCCTATTTTTAAAAAGATCTAATTTACTTTGAAGAGAAACAATTATTATTTCTAAGAACTCATTCTTAAATATATTACTCAAAAGAGAGGGAAAGAGGGAATGGTGAGATGGGTGGTCCGATTTCAAGTTTTGTATTTTGGCTTGTTTTTTTTTTTAAAGATTTATTCACTTTTGAGAGAGAGAGAGTGCGAGTGAGTGTGCGATGGGGCAGAGGGAGAAAGAAATTTTAGTAGACCCCTCGCTGAGCTCACAGTCCAACCTGGGCCTTGATCTCACGGCCCTGAGATCATGCATGACCTGAGCCAAAACTAAGAGTCAGATGCTCTACTGACTTGTCACCTGGGGGCCCCCTGATTTCAAGTTTTTGTATAGGATAGTTATCAGTTTATATGATTTTTATAATTTATTCTAGATGTTCTTCTGCATTTTTTGAGGAAGAGAGATCAGCATTAAAACAGAAACGACAGAAAATAAGGCTCTTACAACAAAGGAAAGTTGCAGATGTTTCCCAATTCAAAGATCTCCCAGATGAAATTCCTTTGCCCCTGGTTATTGGAACCAAAGTTACAGGTAAGTGAACATAACCTCATTACCATTTTGCTTTATAATTTTTCACCAAGATAACTACTAGATAACCACTAGACAAATGGCTTTTAAATTTTAAAAGCTTAAACTATAGTTCTATAGCAGTGTACTGTAGAAGTTATTATTTCTTCATCTGTGGCATCTGGTTTTTAAACTGCTTGGGAGAAAGTGTACTGGTTCAAAGCAATGTCTACTGCCACGTAAACTAAAGCAAACTGTCACAAAGATGAAATTTAAAATTCACTGGAATAAGCATGGCTAGACATTGTTTGAATTTCTAAAATTTTAAATTGTCCTGTCTTTTGCTTTCACATCATTTCTTTTCTTTTCTAACCAATCTTAAACAGTTAACTCACAAATACCATTGTTTTTGTGCTCTTTGGGTTTAGGGATAGTCCATTTCTAATGACTGAATAGTAATTATTCAGTAGGTAGTTTGCTCAGCATTTTAATTTAAGGGTGTAAATTCTGTCAACTCATAGACCTGAGTCTTTCTGTTCTGTTCAGTTATGACGTGGAAGGAAAGTACCACCAAAACCTCAAGTTTAAGTTAAGCCTTAATAATTTAGTAAACTAAAATTACAATTTATGTAACACAGGAAATAACAAGGTGTTAAGTGAGTAGGTAGATTAGTAACTGCACTGAAAGGGATTAAACAATGTTTGCATTTATCAAAGAATATTTTCTGGAGGAAAGGTAACCTTGAGTTATATATTAATATCACTTTTCCTGGTTATAAAAGTGGTACATGTTTCTATTATATTATAAAAATGGGTAATTAAGAGAAAAGGCAGACAAAAGAGAGGAGACTGTATCTTGCACATGAAATCCAGGTAGAAAAGAGAAGAATAGATTTAGTCATAACTTACCATGACAGGCTTAACCATGTACAGAAATTATAGATGATCTCTCTATCAACAAAATTAAAATTAATCTGGGGATGAGATTAGAAATTAAGTGAGGGGGAGATTGTAGATTTGAAAAAATACATTAGTTCTAAAACACCATATAGGGGCACCTGGGTGGCTCAATGGGTTAAGCCTCTGCCTTCGGCTCAGGTCATGATCTCAGGGTCCTGAGATCCAGCCCCGCATCAGGCTCTCTGCTCAGTGGGGAGCCTGCTTCCCTTCACCCCCTCCTGCCTCTCTGTCTCCTTGTGATCTCTGTTAAATAAATAAATAAAATTTTTCTACAAAATAATAAAAAAAATAAAACACCATATAAACAAGTACAGACATAAAGTCTGTAGTACAACTACAAATCAGAGAAGTGTTGGAATGCATAGAATGACATAAAAGTTAATTGTTTCAGAATTTTAAGGACTGGCAGTTTTATGGAGGGTCTATAAGTAGGTATTCTCATTGTAATGGAGAATAGGTTGGACAGGATATATCAAGATATGAGAAAAGGGCGTGCCTGGGTGGCTCAGTTAAGCCTCTGTCTTTGGCTCATGTCATGATCCTGGAGTCCCAGGTTAAAGCCCCATGTCTGGCTCCCCCCTTGGTGGAGAGTCTGCTTCTCCCTCTGGCCCTTACCCTGCTTGTTGAGCTCTCTCTCTCACTTGCTCTCTCAAATAAATAAAATCTAAAAAAAAAAAATACATATATATATATATGTGAATATATATATATTGTGAATATATATATATATATATGAGAAGAGTTTGGGGCGCTTGGGTGACTCAGTCGGTTAAGCATCTGCCTTTGGCTCAGGTTGTGCTCTCAGGGTCCTCGGATCAAGCTCACATCAGGCTCACTGCTCAGTGAGGAGTCTGCTTCTCCCTCTCCCTCTGCTCCTCTCCCTGCTCATGCACACACACTCTGTCTCTCAAATAAATAAAATCCTTTTTTTTATTTTTTTTTTATTTTTAAGAAAAAAACCAACTGAGTGGCTCAGTTGGTTAAGCGACTGCCTTCGGCTTGGGCTGTGATCCTGGAGTCCTGGGATCAAGTCACACATAGGGCTCCCTGCTCAGCAGGGAGTCTGCTTCCACTTCTGACCCTCCACTTCTCATGCTTTCTCTCTCTCTAATAAATAAAATCTTAAAAAAAAAAACTAATTAAAAAAAAAGAATGATTTTTGCATTTTTATTTTAAAGAATTTACTTATTTATTTATTTATTTAGAGAGCACAAGCAGGGAGGAGAGAGAATAGGTTCCCTGGGATCAGGGAGCCCAAGTCAGGGCTCAATCCCAGGACCCTGAGATCATGATATGAGCCAAAGACAAATGCTTAACAGACTGAGCCACCCATGGCTGAAGAAAAAAAATCCCAGTAATAATATTTTGTGACACATGAAAATTATATGAAACTCAAAGGCCTCATTATGAAGGAAAGATGGTCTAAATTTAGTTTATAACTGAAATAGACTAATAATAAAAGAAAGCATGGCGGGGCCAAAAAAAATCTGCCAGTAATTTTTTTTTTTAAGATTTTATTTATTTCTTTGACAGACAGATATCACAAGTAGGCAGAGAGGCAGGCAGAGAGAGAGGAAGGGAAGCAGGCTCCTCGCTGAGCAGAGAGCCTGATGCGGGGCCCGATCCCAGGACCCTGAGACCATGGCCTGAGCCGAAGGCAGAGGCTTCAACCCACTGGGCCACCCAGGTGCCCCCTGCCAGTAATTTTTTGTCTACCAGAAGAAGTTCAGCATACTGTCTAGCATGCAATACAAAATTATTAAACCTATGTAGAAACACGAACACTGGTTCTGTAGTCAAAAAGCCATCAGTAGAATTCAATGCTGAGATATTGGAATTAGCAGTGGCTTCAAAATGTTTGTTATGGGGGCGCCTGGGTGGCTCAGTGGGTTAAAGCCTCTGCCTTCAGCTCAGGTCATGATCCCAGAGTGCTGGGATCGAGCCCCGCATCGGGCTCTCTGCTCTGCGGAGAGCCTGCTTCCTCCTCTCTCTCTGCCTGCCTCCCTGTCTACTTGTGATTTCTCTCTCTCTGTCAAATAAATAAATAAAATCTTTTAAAAAAATGGTTGTTATGAACTTAATATAAATGTGGTCATAATGAGTGGGGAAATCTTAATGTAAATGTAGTCATAATGAGTGGAGAAATCTCAGAGATAAAGAAGAATTATTTAGGTATAACAAATTTAGAAATGAAAAGTAAAGTACCTGAAAAGAAAAATTCTTAATGGGCTTCAAAACAGATCAGAAATAGCAAAAGCAATGGTCAGTGAACCTGAGAATACATCCATAGAAATTATCCCACTGTGAGAACACCAGACAAAACTGGGAAAATTTGTGGTAGAGCCTCAGAGGCCTCTGGGACAATGTTAAGCAATTTAACAGATGTATAGAGTTCCTAAAAGGAGAGGAAAGACACATGGCACAGGGAAACAAACAAACAGAAAAAGACAAAGGATAAAATATTCCCACATTTCATTTTTTAAAAGGTAAAGATCCAAGATACTCTGAACCCAACCCAGATAACCCACATGTTTGCAAAGCCCCAAGATACCATACAAGAAAAACTACAATGAAAATCTTGAAAGTGGTCATAGAAAAGCAACATATTACATAAGAGAAAAACTGTTATGAATGGTAGCTGACATTACATAAAATAATATGCCAAAAGTAATGCCAAAAGATATTTTTCAGATTGAAGGGAAATGATACCAGATGGAACCTCAAATCGACAGAGAGGAGAAGAAATTTTCTAAGGGAAATGGCACATATGTAAAATGGAACAGTCTTATTGCAAGGTTCTTGAATTTGTTATGAGAGCATACGATATTGACTGTGAATAGACCATAGTAGGTAAAGATTGGGTATTCTGATCTGTAGAGTATTGAGGTTCAAAACCTTCAGGGTGCATCAGAATTACCTGGAGGGGTGGATGAAACACAGATTGCCAGACCCCTTCCTCCCTCTGAGTTTCTTTTTTTTTTTTTTTTTTTATTTTTTTATTTTTTTTTTTTCTTTGTGAGAGAGAGAGAGAGCGCCAGCTAGCACAGGCAGACAGAGTGGCAGGCAGAGGCAGAGGGAGAAGCAGGCTCCCTGCCAAGCAAGGAGCCCGATGTGGGACTTGATCCCAGGATGCTGGGATCATGACCTGAGCCGAAGGCAGCCGCTTAACCAACTGAGCCACCCAAGCCTCCCGACCCTCTGAGTTTCTAATTCAGAAGGTGAGGGGTAGGGCCTGAGAGTTTGCATTTTAACAAGATTCCAAGTGATGTTGATGCTGCTGGTGTGGGGCTATACTTTGAGTACCTCTAGAATGAGGGTTTTTTTTTGTTTTTTTGTTTTTTCTTTAGAGAGAGACAGTGAGCAGGGGGAGGGGCAGAGGGAGAAGGACCGAGAGAAGCCCAAGTAGGCTCCACACCCAGCACAGAGTCGGACGTGGGGTTTGAGATCATGACCTGAGCCAAAATCAAGGGTCGGTTGCTTAACCAACTGAGCCACCCAGGCAGGACCTACTTTTTAAAAAAAATGTTAAGAAGCATACCTAGAAGGCCAACAGAGAAGTTAATTTTGAAGTTCTAATAAATAATTGAAAAGACAATAGGAAAGAAAGTACAGGGGAAAAAAACCATGGTATAAATAGCAAGATGATAGACTCAAGTCTGGTCCTATTTTCATTATATTAAATGTCAATGAACTAAGCACTACACTGGAAAAGTGGAGATTATCAAACTAGATTTTAAAAAGTGGGGAGGGGGGCGCCTGGATGGCTCTGTTGGTTAAGTGGCTGCCTTCAGCTCAGCTCATGATCCCGGGGTCCTGGGATCGAGTCCCACATCAGGCTCCCAGCTCCATGGGGCGTCTGCTTCTCCCTCTGACCTCCCCTCTCATGCTCTCTCACTTTGTCTCTCTCTCAAATAAATTAAAAAAAAAAAAGAAAGAAATGCCTGGGATGCCTGGGTGACAAAGTTGATTAAGTGTCTGCCTCTGCTCAGATCATGATCCCGGGGTCCTAGGATCAAGCCTTGCATCAGGCTCTCTGCTCATCGGGGAGCCTGCTTCTCACTTTCCCTCTGCCTGGTGCTCCCCCTGCTTATGCTCGCTCTCTCTCTCTCTCTCTCTCTCAAATAAATAAAATATTTTTTTAAAATGCCTAAAAATATGCTATCTTTAAGAGTTATACTTAAAATCTGGGACACCTGGGTGGCTCAGTTGGTTAAGCAGCTGCCTTCAGCTCAGGTCATGATCCCAGTGTCCTGGGATCGAGTCCCACATCGGGCTCCTTGCTCGGTGGGGAGCCTGCTTCTCCCACTGCCTCTGCCTGCCACTCTGTCTGCCTGTGCTCACTCCTGCTCTCTCTCTCTCTCTCTGACAAAAATAAATAAATAAAATATTAAAAAAAAAAAAAGAGTTATACTTAAAATCTAAAATCGATAATTTAAAAGCAAAATTTAAAAGTGAAAAAGAGGGGCGCCTGGGTGGCTCAATGTATTAAAGCCTCTGCCTTTGGCTCAGGTCATGATCCCAGGGTCCCGGGATCGAGCCCCACATTGGGCTCTCTGCTCAGCAGGGAGCCTGCTTCCCCCTCTCTCTCTGCCTGCTTCTCTGCCTACTTGTGATCTCTGTTTGTCAAATAAATAAAATCTTTCAAAAAAAATAAATAAAAGTGAAAAAGATAGGCATGCAGATATTGACCATAGAGAGCTGAACTGGCTATATTAACATTAGACAAAATAGATTTCAAGACAAGGAGTATTACCAGAGAGAGGAATATTTGATAATGATAAAAAGGTCAATTCAGAAAAATGCAACAATCCTAATATACATTCATTAATAGGTCCTTCATAACAGAACTTTAAAATACTTAAATCAAAAACTGAGACAACTAAAGGAGGCCATATACAAATCAGCAGTCATAGTTGTAGATTTTAACACCTCTCTACTAGTAACTGAGAAGAAGAAAAGAAGCCAGTACAAATACAGAGAATCTGGGAAACACTGTCAATTTTGATGATCCAATTGATATATATTTTTTTAAAGATTTCTTTTAAATATTTTATTTATTTATTTATTTGAGAGAGAGCATGAGTGAGGAGAAGGTCACAGGGAGAAGCAGACTCCCCGTGGAGCTGGGAGCCCGATGCGGGACTCGATCCCGGGACTCCAGGATCATGACCTGAGCCGAAGGCAGTGGCTCAACCAACTGAGCCACCCAGGCGCCCCCCAATTGATATATTTTTAAAGGATTTTATTTATTTATTTGAGAGAGAGGAGAGGAGGGGCAAAGAGACCCTGAGATCCTGACCTGAGTTAAAGACAGAAGCTTAACCAACTGAGCCAGAAGGCAGAAGCTTAAGCAATGGACCCAGATCCGATTGATATTTTTGAACACTAATCCCCAAAACTATAGAATACATATTCCTTACACAGGCACATGATTTGTTTGTCAAAATAGACCATCTGGTGGCAATGTCAGTACATTTTAAGAGATTGAAATCATACATAGAATTTCTCTGAACAGGGGCACCTGGATGGCTCAGTGGGTTAAAGCCGCTGCCTTCGGCTCAGGTCATGATCTCAGCGTTCTGGGATCGAGCCCCGCATCGGGCTCTCTGCTCTGCGGACAGCCTGCTTCCTCCTCTCTCTCTGCCTCTCTGCCTACTTGTGATTTCTGTCTATCAAATAAATAAATAAAATCTTTAAAAAAAAAAAAAAAGAATTTCTCTGAACACAGTAGAATTTAATTAGAAAGCAAAACAATAAGATCCTGAAGACACTCAAATATTTGGAGACTAAACGTTCTACTTCTGAATAACTCCTAAGTAAAAAGAGGAAGTTCAAGGGAAAATAGCAAATACTTCTATATAAAAATAATAAAAATACAACATAAAAATTTGTGGGGTGCAGCTAACACAGTAGTTACAGGAAAATCTAGTTTTAAATGCTTATATTAGAAAAAATGCTTATATATTTTTTAAAACTGCCTAAATTAAGAAACTAAAGCATAAACCCACAGCTAACATAATACCCATAGGGAGTTGTTAAGAGCTTTCCCTCTAAGATAAGGAGTAAGACAAAGGTAACCCCTCTCACCAGCATAGTACTAGAAGTCCTAGCCAGAGCAGTTGGGCAAGAAAAAGAAGTAAAGGCATCCAAATCAGAAGGTAGGAATTAGAATTATATCTGTTTCAAATGAAATGATCATATCTGGAGAATACCCTAAAGACTCCACCCCAAAACTGTTGGAACTAGTAGATTCAGTAAAGCTGCAAGGATATAAAATCAATATTCAGAGACGCCTGGTTGGCTCAGTTGGTTAAGCGGCTGCCTTCGGCTCAGGTCATGATCCCAGCATCCTGGGATCGAGTCTCACATCAGGCTCCTTGCTCGGCAGGGAGCCCGCTTCTCCCTCTGCCTCTGCCTACCACTTTGTCTGCCTGAGCTCTCTCTCTCTCTCTCTCTCTAATAAATAAATAAAAATAAAAATCTTTGAAAAAAATCAATATTCAAAAATCATTGCATTTCTATATACTTATGTTCAAAATACTTGATTAAGGGGCACCTGGGTAGCTCAGTGGGTTAAGCCCCTGCCTTCGGTTCATGATCTCAGTGTCCTGGGATCAAGCCCCACATCTGGCTTTCTACTCAGCAGGGAGTCTGCTTTCCCCCTCTTTCTCTGCCTACTTGTGATCTCTCTCTCTCTGTGTCAAATACATAAATAAAATCTTTAAAAAAATACTTGAATAAGAAAACAATCCCATTTAAAAAAAAAATCCCATTTATGATTGCGTCAAAAACACTAAAATACTTAGGATTAAATTTAACCAAGGAAGTGAAAAATCGATATGCTGAAAACTATAAGACATTGGTGAAAGAAACTGAAGATACAAATAAGTGGAAAGAAATCTCATACTTATGGATCGGAATACTCAATATTATTAAACTGTCCATACTTCCCAAAGCCATCTATAGACTCAGTGCAGTCGCTGTGAAAATTCCAATGGCGGACGCCTGGGTGGCTCAGTCGGTTAACTGTCTGCCTTCAGCTCAGGCATTGATCCTGGGTTCCTGGAATGGAGTCCCAAGTCAGGCTTTCTGCTCAGCAGGGAGTCTGCTTCTCCTTCTCCCTTACCCACTGCCCCTGCTTGTGCTCCTTCTCTTTCTCTCTCTGGCAAATAAATAAATAAAATCTTTTAAAAAAAAAAGTCAGTTCTGCCAAGATTGATCTGTTGAGGCAGACAGTCTAAATCACAGCATTTTTTAATTGAA
The DNA here is from genome assembly GCA_003697995.1 of Taxidea taxus jeffersonii. Taxonomy (NCBI): domain Eukaryota; kingdom Metazoa; phylum Chordata; class Mammalia; order Carnivora; family Mustelidae; genus Taxidea; species Taxidea taxus. The sequence goes on along the minus strand of ML111986.1, from coordinate 12,622 downwards.
ATTGATATGCTTATTCTAATGTTTATATGGAAATGGGAAGGATAACCTAACCCAGAAGTGGATCCACACATATGTACAATTGACTTCCTAAAGGCATCAAAGCATGTCAGTGGAAAGGAAGGGCATTCCAACAATGCTGGAGCAATTAACTATCCATATGATCCTTGATGCTTCCGGAAACTACCCAAAAGAACTATACCTAAGATGGACCAAAGCGCTAAACACAAAAGCTAAAATTATAAAGCTTCTATAAAATATCAGTGTGATTGGTAGTAGGCAGATATTTCTTGGCTCTGACAAAGAAAATAGGGGCACCTGGGTGGCTCAGTGGGTTAAAACCTGTGCCTTCGCCTCAGGTCATGATCCCAGGGTCCTGGGATCAAGCCCCGCATTGGGCTCTCTGCTTAGCAGGAAGCCTGCTTTCCCCCCGCCGCCCCGCCCGCCTGCCTCCCTGCCTACTTGTGATCTCTTTCTCTGTCAAATAAGTAAATAAAACTTAAAAAAAAAAAAAAGAAAGAAAATAACAAGCTGATTTTTAGGTATAACTTAAAAACTTTTGCTCACTGAAAACCACCATTAAAATAAATAGGCAGGCGACATATTGGGAATAAATATTTCCAAAATGTATATTTGAAAAATGACCTATATCTAGAAAATATAAAGAACTCTATAAGTTAATAATAAAAAGACAGTCTGGTTCAAATAATGAGACAAAACACTTGAATAGACACTTCCCAAAGGAAGATACTTGAATGGCAAATAAGCACATAAGAAAATACTCAACATCATCAGTCATTGGAAAAATGTAAATTAAAAGCGCAATGAAGTACCACTACACACACCCCAGAATGGCTAACGCTGAAACAACTAGTAACACCAAGTGTTGTCAAGGGTGTGGAGCTACATTAATTCCTGGGCTTTTTTGGTGGCATTGTGAAATGGTCTACCACTTTGGAGAAAAGTATGGCAGTGTTTTTTACAAAATTAAACTTATGCCTGCCCTTTGATCCAGCTGTTTTCCTCCAAGGCATTTACTTAAGAGAAGTGAAAACAACTGTCCACAGAAGGATGGCTACATACTAGAATGTTCATAGCACCTTTGTTCATAATTTTAAAGCCCAAACCTGGAATCAGCAACAGGGAAATGGATAGACATAATATATATTTTTAAATTTTTATTTATTTATTTAACAGAGATCACAAGTAGGCAGAGAGGCAGGTGGAGAGAGAGAGGGAAGCAGGCTCCCTGCTGAGCAGAGCGTCTGATGCAGGGCTTGATCCGAGGGCCCTGAGATCATGACCTGAGCTGAAGGCAGAGGCCCAACCCACTGAGCCACCCAGGTACCCCAACATAATATTTTCTTATAATGGAATACAAATTGGCACTTAAGAGAAGCTGCTGACATGTAGATTAACTTCAGACAATATCCTGAGCAAAAGAAGCTGAAAGCTATAGAATGCATATTGTTAGGTTTTCATTTCTATGAAGTTGTAGAAGGAGCAAAATTGATTCGTGGCAGAAAAGTACCAGAGGAGTAGTTGCTGCTGAAGAAGGGATTGATTAGGAAGGAGGAACTTTCTGGAATGATAGGAGTACTACATGACTTGGTAAAGGTTTGTTTTATAGGGATATTTACCGTAATTTATAGAACTATATGCTTACATATGTTTCACTGTATGTAAATTTTACCTAGAAAGAAAAGTGCTATAAACAAAATTCCACTTTACTGCAAAAAAAATTTTTTTTAAGATTTTTTAAAAAAATATTTTATTTATTTAGTTGACAGACAGAGATCACAAGTAGTCAGAGAGGCAGGCAGAGAGGAGGAAACAGGACCCATGCAGAGCAAAGAGCCCGATGCGGGGCTCGATCCCAGGACCCTGGGATCATGACCTGAGCCGAAGGCAGAGGCTTTAACCCACTGAGCCACCCAGGCGCCCCTACTGCAAAAATTTTTTTAGTAAATAAGTAGTGGTAGACCAATTTTTCCCCCAAAACAATAACAAAATGAATTTTTTAAAAAATTTTTTATTTATTTGACAGAGAAAGACACAGCGAGAGAGGGAACACAAGCACGGGGAGTGGGAGATGGAGAAGCAGGCTTCCTGCCAAGCAGACAGCCTGATGCCAGGCTTGATCCCAGGATCCAGGATCATGACCTGAGCCAAAGGCAAACGCTTAACGACTGAGCCACATAGGCACCCCCACAAAATGAATTTTAAAAGCATATTGGGGGTTTTGCAGTAAGAGCAAAGCAGGCAGGTAGAAAGTATCTGGGCTTTGTGAATGGCTCATAGTACAGAGTGAAAAGCTGAGGAGTTCTGACAGACACCAAGGTGCTCAATGTGATGGGAAGTCTGAGTAGAGGAGAAGTCTTGGGGAAATGTCTAGACAGCACAGTGGAGCACACTGGACAGGAAATTGTTCATTAGATGTCCATTACTCCGAATGACTCTAGAACTAGAACTCTGTGCAGTCAGGGACTCAGGGTATGAAAAAGATTTTGAAATCATTTGTTTGTTAGGAAATTGTGAGAATCTGAAGTGTCCCAAAGGTAATGTAGTTTGTCTAAGTCGAAGGGGTAAAGGGAAAGAGACCATCGCAAAGACAGGAAAGATATGATTTATAGAAATAAATAGAGTTAAGATTTGACAGTTTTGGGGTGCCTGGGTGGCTCAGTCGTTAAGCATCTGCCTTCAGCTCAGGTCATGATCTCAGGGTCTTGGGATCAAGCCCTGCATCAGGCTCTCTGCTCGGCGGGGAGTCTGCTTCTCCCTCTCCCACTTCCCCTGCTTGTGTTCCCTCTCTTGCTATGTCTTTCTCTGTCAAATAAATAAATCAAATCTTTTTAAAAAAGAAGTTTTGACAGTTTCTTGTTAACCCAAACTCTGAGTGGTAGCCCATACCTGAGGCTCTGACCAATAATCTTTAAAGCTGCCCTTTGATGTCTGTAATAATATTACTTTGTAGACTTTTGGGGTGCCATTAGGTGTATTCACCACATTACCAGCAAACCATCTGCTGAGCTTAAAGAACTGCATCTTGGGACCCCTGGGTGGCTCATTCGGTTGAGCCATCTGCCTTTGGCTCAGGTCATGATCTCAGGACACTGGGATTGAGCCCGGCATCGGGCTCCCTGCTCAGTGGGGAGTCTGCTTCTCTTTCTGGCCCTCTCCCCACTCATGCATGCACTTGCTCTCTCTCTCTTAAAGATTTTATTTGAGAGAGAGAAATGAAGGACAGAGGGAGAAGCAGAGTCCCTGCTGAGTAGGGAGCCCAATGCAGGGCTCCATCTTGGGACTCCAAAATCATGACCTGAGCCAAAGGCAGATCCTTAACCAACTGACACCCAGGCACCCCCCTCTTAAATAAATAAATAAAAATCTTTTAAAAAAAGAAGAAGAATTGCATCTTTTTCTTGCATTGTGCATTTAGCCTTATAAATATCCAAAGGAGCAGAGTGGCCATGTAATTTATCACCCAAATGGTATACTTCTGAATGTAAGAGGAGGTACTGTTAATAACTGAACTGGGATAACAAGTGTAAATGAACATTGTCCTGGGCTAACCAGCTAATAGGGCCACTCTCTTTAAAGGATGTATTTGAAAAATTTTTTCTTATTATTAAATAATCTCAGAAGCCGTAGGATAATGCTGGTACCTACAATAACATGCTTTTTCTTATTTTCCTGAGCTTGGCATTCTGACCTAGAATCCACTTTTTCCTGGGTGATCATGAATACTAACATAGGTTGCTGCTCTTGTTTTTGGTGATTTTTTAGCTTTGCTGTCAGCACAGTGATCCCATACAGAAATGACTGTCAAAGGGCCCTCTGGGTGGCTCAGTGGGTACCACTCTTGGTTTTGGCTCAGGCCATGATCTCATGGTAGTGGGATCAAGCCCCACGTTGGGCTGTGTACTCAATGTAGAGTCTGCTTGAGATTCTCTCTCCTTCGGGTGTGTGTGTTCTTTCTCTAAAATAAATAAATCTTTAAAAAAAAGAGAGAGAGAGAAAGAAATGACTGTTAAGGAGAGCGCTGCATTCTTTGTTTAAACGAAGTTTAAACCAAAATATTTTTTAGTTTTTGAACCAGTTTAGTAAAACTGAGTAGAAGCTATTCATGACTTGAACAAATAGATATTGCTGTAATAATAGCACAACCTGACTTGCACTTCAGATATAGATCTGAGGAAGAGGGGTGTAAATGTCCTCTGCAGGAGCATCTAGTGGCTCAGTCAGTCAAGCCTTGGGCTCAGGTTATGATCCCGGGGTCCTGGGATCAAGCCCTGCATCAGGCTCCTTGCTCAGCAGGAAACCTGCTTCTCCCTCTGCTGCTCCAGCCCCTGCTTGGCCACTTGCACATTCTTTCTCTCTCTCTCTCTCTCTCTCTCTCTCTCTCTGACAGATAAAGAATAAAATCTTAAAAAGAAAAAGTTATTGAGACTTGTTTTATAGCCTAGCAGATGGTCTGTCTTACAGAATGTCCCATGTGTGTTTCAGAGGATTGTTTCAATGTTGGATCAAGTGTTCCATATATGTGAGTTAGACATATGGTTGAGGGTGTTGTTTATACCTTCTATACTGCCCTCTGACCTTCCTTGTTTCTGATGAGATTGTTTCTGATGAGATGTACCTGTTAATTGTGTTGCTGTTCTGTATGTGATGTCATTTTTCTCTTGATGTTTTCAATATTCTCTCTCTGTCCTTGGACTTTGGAAATTTCACTATGATGTTTTAGGTATGATGCTCTTTGTATTTCATTGACTCTTTGAATGTTCAGTGAGCTTCTTGGTTTGGTAGATTAATTTTTTTAATTTTTTTAAAAGATTATTTATTTATTTATTTGACAGACAGAGATCACAAGTAGGCAAAGAGGCAGGCAGAGAGAGAGAGGAAGAAGCAGGCTCCCCACTGAGCAGAGAGCCCGATGCAGGGCTCGATCCCAGGACCCTGGGATCATGACCTGAGCAGAAGGCAGAGGCTTTAACCCACTGAGCCACCCAGGCGCCCCAGTAGATTAATTTTTGAGTCGAAAATGGGAGATTTTTTGCCATTGATTCTTCAAATATTTTTTCTGCTTTCTGTCTTTTGGGACTTTCATTACAAATATTTTGGAAGCTTGATTTCTTTCCGTAGGTGTCTGAGGTGTCTTTTTCTTCCAGTCTTTTTTCTCTATGTTCTTTGGATTGAATAATTTCTCTTAGTCTCTGATTAATAGATCATAATCCAGACTTCTACAATACATTATTTGAAACCAAATTCAGTAATTCTTCTACTATCTCAAATTTGCTCTTTATATCTAGAGTTCTCACTTGATTCTTTTGTAGGTTCTGTTTGTCGAGATATCCTATCAAGTATTGTCATCTTTCTTTTAATTCTCTGAACATATTTATAGTATCTACTTTTTTTAATATAGTATCTACTTTTGAAGTCTTTGCTAAATCTATCATTTCTGTCAATTTCTACCTAATACCCCTTTTATCCTGATTAAGAGCCATGCTTTTTTATTTCATTACATGTCTAGTAATTTTTGGTAGAAAACTTGACATTTTAGGGGTACCTGGGTGGCTCAGTTGGTTAAGTTGGTTGGTTAAGCAGCTGCCTTTGGCTCACATCATGATCCCAGGGTTCTGGGATCAAGCCCCACATCAGGCTCCCTGCTCAGTTGAGAGCCTGCTTCTCCCTCTTCCTCTGCCTGATGCTGTACCTACTTGTGCGCTCTCTCTCTATCCCTCTGTCAAATAAATAAAATCTTTAAAAAGAAAAAAAAAACTTGACATTTTAGATAATGATCATAGTAACTCTGCCTTCTAATTTTTTGATAGTTGTGTTTGCTTTCGTAACTTGTCTTATGCAACCGCTGATGTTCTCTGGTCAGGTTTTTTATTCTTACATTTTTAAGCTTGGCTTCCTGGGAGTTGCACCTGTGTCCATAGAACTTAGTGACCAACCGGTTACTTGGGCAGAGGTTGTGCTCAAGCATCTTAATAAGAAAGGCCTCAGATCGATCCATGTATGAGTTGGGATACAAAGTTGCTGTCAGTTTTCAAGTGAACCTTAGCTTTTACTTTATACCAGGCTTGCTTACATCTTCTCTACCCATTCACATAGTTTTCCAGTGAGCTAGGGATTTATGGAGAGCTTTTGGCCCTTTATGGCTCTTTGGTTTCTAGGGTCTCCCTGTTCTGCCACTCACCTCAGCCAGGACTACACCTTGGGCTTATAGAACTATGGGCTTCTCTTACTCTCTCCTGATCAAGCTCACTACTTTTAACTGGCAGGGTCACAGGTGTTACCCATTGGTCCACATTGAGTCTGCCCCATCTGGCAATCATAGTCCTGTTTTTCACGACCATCCATTCACTAGTAAAATGATTCCTACCAACCAAGGGAGTGGTGATGGTGAGGATGTGAAAAGCCACAGGCAGAAAGGCCACTGACTTCCCCTGTCCTTACCTGAAGCTTTAGCAATTTTTTAACAGTAAGCATTTCTTTTTTTTTTTTCTTTTGAGATCTATTTGTTTCTCTGAGAAACAGCATGAGGGGAGGGGCAGAGGGAGAGGGAGAGAAGCAGACTCTGTGCTGAGCATGGAGCCTGACTCGGCAGGGCTTGATCCCACAACCCCGAGACGATGACCTGAGCCAAATTCAAGAGTTGGATACCCAACCAACTGAGCCACCCAGATGCCTTAACAGTAAATGTTATGTAATTGGTTTTTTTTTTTCCACTTTATGTTTTCAGTGTTCCAAATTCATTGTTTATGCACCACACCTAGTACTCCATGCAATACGTGCCCTCCATAATACCCACCACCAGGCTCACCCAACCCCCAAACCCCCTCCCCTCCAAAACCCTCAGTTTCCATAATTGTTTTTTGCATTTGGTCCATATCCAGAACCCTGCAGTGGTTGTCTTTGACAATCACAGCCAAGGTGCAGTACACCACCTCTGTTAGTATGAGAACAGTGGGAGCACTCCTGAAACTCAAGGTCCCAGATGCCAACCTTGCAGGCAGGCCTTTCCTAGGATCCCAGTCTGAGGCCTGGTGTATTAATCTTTTCTGAACATCATCCTAGTCTTTTTCGATAGTTGAACTGTTCCTAGTGTTTCACTTGAGTATAATAATCAAAGTTCTTCAGTTGACTTTTTTTTTCCCTTCAATTTCAGGTTTAAAGCAATGCACCTATTTTCCCCTTATGCACCTATGTGGCTTTAAATCTTTAAAAATAAAGTTTCCCCTGATAGACATGTGATTTCATTCATATATCAAATTAGCGATCATCATTTTTTAAGATTTATTTATTTAAGATTTTATTTATTTATTTGAGAGAGAGTGAACACAGGAGAAAGCATGAGTCGGGGGACTAGGCCAGAGGGAGAGGCAAGAACAGACTCCCAGCCAGGCGGGGAGTTCCATGGGGCTTGACCCCAAGACCCTGGGATCATGACCTGAGCTGAAGGCAGACACTTAACTGACTGAGCCACCCAGGCACCCCAATCATCATTTTTTTTTTAAGATTTTATTTATTTATTTGACAGAGAGCACAAGCAGTGGGAGTGGCAGGCAGAGGGAAAGGGAGAAGCAGACTCCCCTCTGAGCAGGGAGCCCAACACAGGACTCTATCCCAAGACCCTGGGGTCATGACCTGAGCCAAAGGCAGATTCTTAACAACTGAGCCACCCAGGCACCCTCTGATAATCATTTGTAGTTGTAGTTTGAAAATTTTGTTGTTTCTCTAAACCTAAAATGAAGTGCATCTGTTTTTTGAAACTAGAATAAACAATAATACTATACTTTCTACATTTTAAATTACATGCTTGGAACAGTCATATATTTGACAATTTGTTGTGTCTTCCAGATATCTTAATACCTTTTTGTTTCTTTTCCCAGCTCGATTACGTGGTGTTCATGATGGTCTCTTCACTGGACAAATAGATGCTGTGGATACTTTTAATGCTACTTACAGAGTAACTTTTGATAGGGCAGGGCTCGGAACCCATACCATCCCTGACTACGAAGTTCTTGTAAGTATGTCATAATAGCTTGTGTCTTCTGCCTATTAAATATGTTATTTGGGATGCCTGCCTGGCTCAGTTGGTAGAGCACATGACTCTTGATCTTGGCTTGTGAGTTCGAGCCCCCCCACTGGGTATGGAGTTTACTTAAAAATTTTAAAAATCTTTTTTTTTTTTTTTTAAGATTTTATTTATTTGAGAGAGAGCGAGCACAAGCATGAGGAGAAGCAGGGTCCCCACTGAACAGGAAGCCTGATGCAGGGCTTGATCCCAAGAACCTGGGATCATGACCTGAACTGAAGGCAGATGCTTAACTGACTGCAAACGAGCCAGGTGCCTCAAAAATGTAAAAAATCTTAAAGCTGTGTTGTATAGAATTTTCTACAGACTGTACTTTGTGATAGATTCAAGACTTTGGGTCATGGAGGAAGAGATCATTAGGAGTTCACAGGCCTGCCTACTAGGCCCCTGAACCAGAGAACTCTACTCAAGTCTTTAACATTGTCTAGAAGTGAACATTCCAGGCGCCTGGGTGGCTCAGTGGTTAAGCCTCTGCCTTAGGCTCAGGTCATGATCCCAGAGTCCTGGGATTGAGCCCCGCATCGGGCCCTCTGCTCAGCAGGGAGCCTGCTTCCTCCTCTCTCTCTGTCTGCCTCTCTGCCTACTTGTGATCTCTGTCTGTCAAATAAAAAAAAAAAGAAAGAAAAATCTTTAAAAAAAAAATAGAAGTGAACATTCCTCCCATTGTAACTTACCCACACAGCATTTTAGTGTGATAGAGCTGATCCCTCCTCCCTCAATAACCTTGGAGAATAAGCTGCATGACACTTTTATTCCAGCTTTGTTGTTAAAATTTGGTCGTCTACAAAATGATTTTAGAAGTATGAAGTAACATCTTGTACGTTAGGATTTGTTCTTCTGTTTTATCCTCAGAATTATACAGGGTGGCTCTTAATTACCCTCACTTTTTTCATGATGAAACTTAAGACATAGTACATTAAGTAATTTATTCAAGGCTCTAGAGCTGGTAGAGACAGGCTGAGACCAGAATCTGAATCTTTTGAATTCTTAAATCAGTCCTTTAAACTACTAGGCCATTATTTCCCAATCACGTTTGATTTAGCAAAGTCATAAGAGTTACGCACCTTTCTAATAAGTCAAAATAACTTTAAGAACCAAAACAACTCTACGGTGTAATAAAGTTTTTTTTTTTTTAAGATTTTATTTATTTATTTGACAGAGATCACGAGTAGGCAGAGAAGCAGGCAGAGACAGAGAGAGGAGGAAGCAGGCTCCCCGCTGAGCAGCAAGCCTGCTTCCTCCTCTCTCTCTCTGCCTCTCTGCCTACTTGTGATCTCTGTCTATCAAATAAATAAATAAATAAAATTTAAAAAAAAGTTGAATAATTAAAAAAAAATTTTTAAGATTTAAAAATAATCTCTACACCCAATGTGGGGGTTGAACTTATAACCCTAGATCAAGAGTTGCAAACTGTACTGACTGAAATGGCCAGGAGCTTTAATAACAAACTTTTTATTTTTTAAAGATTTTATTTATTTATTTGACAGAGAGAGCCCAATCGGGGAGCAGCAGAGAGAGGGAGAAGCAGGCTGCTGAGCAAGGAGCCTGACGTGGGGCTCGATTCCAGGACCCCGGGATTATGAATTGAGCTGAAGGCAGATGCTTAACTGACTGAGCCACCCAGGTGCCCCATTAATGAGCTTTTTATAATAGAATTCTTTGCCACTAAGAATTATGGAAGTAAAATTCTTCACTTGTAACCTCCCTTTTTAAATTTCTTTGTCGTAAACTTGATTTTTAAAAATCAAGTTAGGACCTTACAATTGAAAATCAAAATTTCTTGGGGCACCTGGGATGCTCAGGTCATGATTCCAGGGTCCCGGGATTGAGCCCCACATCAGGCTCCCTGCTCAGCAGGGAGTCTGCTTCTCCCTCTGCTGCCACCCCCCCACTGCTTGTTCTCTCTCTCTCTGCCAAATAAATATATACTTTTGAAAAGTCACAATTTTTTTTTTATCTTTTTAGTGCAAATATAGAAGAATCTTCTTTTTCTGATGCATACTTTTAAAAAAATTAAGACTGTTTATTGTGAGGCTTTCCTCAAACATACTTTTTAGAGAGGAGGAATAGGAGAGAAAGAAAATTTGGACTACATCTGTAGAGCAAAGTACACCAACCCTAAGTATTTTTCCTTAAAGGATGCAGTCTTACAACCACCCCTTTCAAAAAAGGAAAATTGCTTTTCCAGTTCATTTATGTAATTTGCTTTATGAGATCATCCAAGTACTTCTCCCCGGCCGGGCAAGAGTGGACTGGGAGGACACTAGGTAATAGCACACAGCAAGCACCAGTGGTCAGTTTTATATTTGTTTAATATTCGATTTCCTGTTTCGATCCAGTGGTCTTTTTCTTTTCTTAATTCTTCTGTTTTGTGAGTTCAGCCTTTTGATAGCAAAGTAGTATTTTCATTCTCTGACTTATGTTTTAGGCCTTTGACCTTTGTAAGATCATAGATTCTGTGGTGAATATCTCCAAGTGTAATGTCGTGTTTATAAAGCTGAGATGGTCGGTAAAGTTCTTCAAGACCTGTGCACTTTTCTCTTTTCTCAAAGAGCAATGAGCCTCATGAGACGATGCCAATCGCTGCCTTTGGACAAAAACAGCGGCCTTCTCGATTCTTTATGACTCCACCACGGTTACATTATACTCCTCCTCTCCAGTCACCGATTACGGTAAATAATATTTTTTAAATGTCATCAGTAATTTAAATGATTATTATGAGTGTGAGTTATGTTTTTATGAAATACACATCTGTTACAGCAACTTCAGGAGGTAGCTACATTATTTTAAGTTGTCGGTTATTAAATAAAATAAGTAAATGGTTGCTTTAACTCTGGAAATATTTGTAAGATTTTTAATGTAATATTAATTACAATCGGATTTATTTTTTATCTAAAAATAAAATGCTTTCTTTTGAACAGTCAGTGGTTAAATGATTCCCCTTTATTCCCATAGGACAATGATCCTTTACTAGGACAGTCGCCTTGGAGAAGTAAGATTTCTGGCTCTGACACTGAAACATTAGGTGGTTTTCCAGTAGAATTCCTCATCCAAGTGGTAAGAATTGCTCTGAGTATCTTGGTTTATGTTTATGTTGTTTATGAAAAAACTAAACAGCTTTTGTATTAATTAAAATAGAAAATTTTTCTATGACCAAATATTTTTACTTTCTTTCTTTTTTTTTTTCTAACCATTGTGTTAGTTTTAAGAACACTGTTATTTCCAGGCAGCAGCTCTTTCTGCCCATGGGTCCTGTCCACCTGCTTTAATAAATCCACCAAAAAAAAAAACCAAAAAGCAAAACTGTTCTTTCCAGCAAAGCTTGAAAATAAAAGGGCACCTGAGTGGCTCAATTGGTTGAACGTCTGACTCTTGATTTCAGCTCAGGTCATGATCTCAGGGTTCTGAGAACAAGCCCTGCATCAGGCTCTGCACTCAGTGAGGAGTCTGCTGGAGATTCTCGTTCCCTCTGCCCTTCCCATTCGTTCATGCGCTCGCTCTCTCTCTCTCAAAAATAAATAAAGAAATAAAGAAATAAATAATAAGTAATACTAACAATAAAAATAAAGTAACCTTAAGGAAATGAAAGTCGTAACACACAAAAAAAACTTAGATGCTTTTTTGTTGAGCTCTTCTTGGGTTTGGTTCTTATTTTGCTGTGTTAAGGACTCTAACATTATAGCATATGCTCTGTCAAACCTGAGTGGTTGGCTGTTAATAGCTTATGTAAGTATAAAGGCCTTTATTAGAGGCCTCAGTGCGTCCTGCAGTTATCAGTCAACTGAGCAGTTACAGTGCGTTGGCTGGCTGACTAGTGGTAGACACTGAGAAATCTAAGCGTCGCCTGAAACAAATGTAGAATTATTATGCAGAACAATATTCCTGAATAGACTGACTCATGAGAATATAATGAACTGTTCACTTTGAAAATTAGATTAAATCAGTCATTTACTTTGAATCATAGTCTGATAATGTTTGATTTCTTTTCCCTTTTTTTAAAAGATTTTATTTATTTATTTATTTGACAGAGAGAGAGAGAGATCACAAGTAGGCAGAACATCAGGCAGAGGGAGAGGGAGAAGCAGGCTCCCTGCTGAGCAGGGAACCCGATGTTGGGCTCCATCCCAGGACCCTGAGATGAAGGCAGACCCTTAACCAACTGAGCCACCCAGGCGCCCTTCTTTTCCTTTTCTGAGAAGAAAAACTACATTGGCTTGGGGTAGAGCATAAATAAAAAGATTGGTAACGTAATCCGTTAAAATATTCAGTATTAAACCACTTGCCATTGATGTTGTTTTAAGGAAACATGTTATGATTTAATTGCATATGTATAGCATTTTGTATTCCTTGATCGTATGTTGTTGGTTATCCTTGCAAGGCTTTCTTTTGCCTTTTGGCTTCCAAAGGTGGATAAGATTTTTTTTTTTTAAGATTTTATTTATTTATTTGATAGAGATCACAAGTAGGCAGAGAGGCAGAGAGAGAAAGGAGGAAGCAGGCTGTCCGCAGAGCAGAGAGCCT
>RCUC01169335.1:0-72433 GCA_003697995.1 Taxidea taxus jeffersonii | reverse complement strand
CTGAGGTCACGTGCCTCCCCGATGTGTGAGCAGTGCCCGCGCTTTGGGCCATGAAGGGCAGGGGTGCCTCCCGGCACGTGGGGTGTCGATCAGCTCCTGAAGACTGCCCGTGGGCTCTTGGGCTTGGCCGGATTCAGCATCTCGGTCAGCCCTGAACAGCAGGTGCTGCTTCCCAGTACTTCATCAGCCCTTCGGGGTTTAAATCAAACAAAATGGAAATGCAGGTGTGCAGTCCATGCGGTCCGTGCTCAGAAGGACCCTGTACTTAAGTTAATGCTCTGCTGTCATCCTCTTGGATTTCTCAGTACTTCTGGAACAAGGAGCCCCTGCATTTTTTTTTTTTTTTTTTTGCATGGGGCCCTGCGAATCATCTCTCCCATCCTGAATATAGGACAGTGCATTAAAATGCCAGTGATTTGATCAATCTGCTCTTACAACTGATTTAAATTTTGGGAACACGCTGTACCCTGTGAATAAAGGGGGATTCATTTCTTTTCCCTCGAAGACACTGTGTTCTGTTTTCCAAATTAGCTCTACTTCTCGATTCTGTTGAGAAATTGGAAGGCACGATTGTTCTTGTTGGAAGCCAAGGTTGGATTGTGAATCTTGAGTTCTGGCCCTGAGCAATCAGGCATGGAAGTGGGAAGCATTTTCCTACAACTAGGGGGGCTGCAGGGGGCTGGAGGCCGAGTGAAGGACCTGGAGGGGAGGCTCCGGCTGCAGAGCAGAGGGGTAGCCTCCCACCTGTGCCACTTGCCAGCTCCGAGGACATGAGTCACATGTTCCACTCCTCTGCTTTACTTCTCTGATTCTTTCCTTTTTCCATCTTTCTGTAGACTGGGCGCAAGATCCTCCTTACAGTTGCAGGAATAATGTTTACGGAGTGCCTGGCGTTGGGCTGGACACATAGTAGATGCTCAGTAAATGAGTAAGGTTATGGTTTTATTATTTGATTGCCAACATCGCGGGTTGGGTAGGAATTGGCGAGCTGTCTGGGAGGAAAACAAGGATCCAGGCAGGAACACAAACAGTGTGAGTGCAAGCAGGTAGGGTCGTGCGTGGTGTTTTGGAGGCCAGTGAGAAGTGTGCAGCAATGGAGAGTATACATCAAGAAGTCACGGGATAGAGAGTTGGGGAATCCGAGCCCCCTCTGGAGGAGGGAGCTGTGTTCAAGTGATGGAGACCAGCATGGGGGCCCTGAGTAAGTTCATGCACCCCAGGTCGTAACTATCACTTTGGGGGAGACACCTGAAAATGGGCCAGGTGTGCCAGAATTAGAATGCTGAAATGGGATTCTGAGAAGCCTTAGAAGTGTGGGAAGAGGCCCTCGGAGGCCTTGAAATGCACCTGGACAGTGGCACACCTAGGGAGAGCTGGGAGATGATCATGGCCTTGAGCGCAGGCTTTGTGTACGTTCTCTCCCTTAGGACTCGCCACGGCCTGGAGGAGGTGGTATCATCTCCATCTTGCAGAATGGGAAACTGAGGCTCAGACAGGGTCACTGTGTGAAGTGACATGGCTGTGAAGGGGCCGAATCAGGATCTGAGGCCCAGTCTGGCTCCGGCGTCATCCTGGCACCAATGGGAGCCTTGGGACCTTTCCCAGCCTTGCTGACCCTGCTAGGAATCTACTGGGGTTGGAGCTCTGCCTGGCATTCCATCCATCCCTCACACTCCAAGTGTCAGATTGGGGGGGGAGCTGTCTGGAGAAGGCAGGGTGGAGCCCAGAACAGGGCCAAGGTGTCCAGGATCCATTGCTAGGATTCCTGGAGCCAGGTCTGAGGCAGCTGCCCCCACCCGGGGCAGCCCTGGGGTTCTCCTGGGACTGCCAGGGAGGGCCTGGAGGGCTCCCTCGGTCCTTCTAAAGCGGATGCTTCCCATGCTGGCCATGCTCTCTGGTCAGTGACTGAGAGTCCTGGCGGCTGAGGCCGCACACCCTGTAAGCGTAGCTCCGGGGGTCCCCCCCCCTTACATTGCCAGCTGGTCATGAGCTCCAGAGGGCCTGAGACTCAGGAACCTGTGGGACTCAGGCCTGCTACTTGGGTAGGGTTGGCTCTCCTGCCTTCTTGTTGGCAGGTCCGGGTTTTATGGGGTCTGAAAAGCATACAATTTGGGGGACCCTCTTTAAGAAAAATTCAAAACTATAAATATAACATTAGGCATGGGCATGATCTTTATTTAGATTGAAAAGGCAAACTGCCAAAAATTACAAGTTTTTCAAAATAAGAAAATCCTACAGACTCCAAAAACCCAGAAAACTGTCATGATGTTGTCATTAAATGCCAAACACACCTTCACCTTTAAAACATCTTCCCTCCCGGGGCACCTGGGTGGCTCAGGATATTAAGCGTCTGCCTTTGGCTCAGGTCAGCTCCTTGTTCAGCTGGGAGCCTGCTTCTCCCTCTGCCTCTGCTGCTGCTCCCCCTGCTTATACACTCTCTCTCTCTCCTTGTCAAATAAAGAAATAAAATCTTTTTTAAAAAATTAAGAAAATAAAATACCTTCCATTCCCTATATACTTTTGGGGCTATAGACTCAATCACCTTTTCACAGGACAGTGAGTTTGTAATGTTTCCTATGGAGAGAATAGAATGATTTATTATTATTGTTGTTGTTGTTGTTGTTAATTTAGTCTTTCCTCTGGCATATTTCCCCACTACCATGTACTTCCTGGCCAGATCACCATGCCCTGTACAATCTCTGGCTTGCACTAGGAGCCAGGATAGAAATGCAGAAGTGACGTCAAAGCACATAAGTGTATCTAATGAAACCCAAGCAAAATGATTCTCAGTTTGACTTTCTAGCCCCATCCCCAAATGCTACAGCTGCTCTGATAGGACAGGAGATGTGTGGCAGAGGGAAGGAGACCGTCACCTCAACCAACTACAGTTTAAATATTTTTATAAATATTTTTGTTGTTATTTATTAATTATTTTCCAAAAAGTATCCGACAACTGAATGCTTCGCTAGGGCCCCTTGCAGGGCCAGTGTTTACCTTTACCCTTCACTGTAAATCCACTTTTACTCTGAATTATTGCAACTGTGCCGGGATTCAGGATCCTCTGCTGGAGAGAGCGCAAGAGGCATCAGGCAGAGGTCCCCAGATTTTCATGGTTCGTGACACCCTTAGTGTTTCAGTAATCTTTCTGTGGTACCCCCTCAGCCAAAAGAAATACATAATGGTTTTATTCATCAAGTAATTAGGTCCCAACAAATAAATATGTGTTAGTGTCTTTGCAGTATAATTGTCACTTGCAAACAAAATAAAGGAAAAATGGAATTTTAATTTTGTTACTCAATAACCACACCTGTTTATGGATGGGCTCAGTGTACTGCTGGGTGCCATAGAGCCTCTTAAGCCTTGAAATTAGATTGGACACAGCCACCCCCATTTCCAAATTCAACACTGAGAATCCAAAGTGACAAAGATACAAAATCATCCAAAGGATTATAGTGCAATCTGATCTTGAAGCTGAGAACTAGCTCATCCCATAGACATCAAGGATCACTGTGTTTCTGCAGAAAACTTAAACTATCCTGTGAGTCTGCGATGGCATTCCAGGGTGCCTCGGGGCAGAGTTTGAGAACTATGGCATTAGAAACATAAACACTTCTCTCTTCTGCCTGCCCCACATCTAATTTTTATCTGACATTTTTACCTTAAATATTAAAAAAAGCACACATTTTGATGTTTTTAAAGCACATACCCCAATTTTGTGTTAAAGTTTTGCCTAGAAACACAAATAAATTTTATCTGTTGACTCGTAGTCCCCACCTTGTGATTTTCATTTTCACTGCAACACATTTTCTTTGCTGTGATAATGTATGTCAAATACTTAACACAGTGCCCGGCTCTTTTTGGCAATACTTAATAATGGAAGTGTCTGTTATGCTAATTTTGATACCAATTAATGAAACTTAGCAACACTGTATCTCTTTTTCCTCCTGTAAGGAAGTTGTTGAAAATAGTTAAAGAAGTATTATCTGTAAAACTCCACGGAACATGGGTTCCAAGGAAGTAATATTTATGGAGTTGTGTGCTTTCCTAGTAGTTTATAAAGAGGAGACAGGAATCATTTATTATTTTTGGATGAAATCCTGGCAATTTTAAACTCGTTAAATTATAGGAAATGTTGGCTACTCTTACTGGGTCATTTCTTGTGTTAAAAATCAGTAA
This sequence comes from Taxidea taxus jeffersonii, assembly GCA_003697995.1. Lineage (NCBI taxonomy): Eukaryota > Metazoa > Chordata > Mammalia > Carnivora > Mustelidae > Taxidea > Taxidea taxus. The sequence continues at coordinate 68,257 of RCUC01169335.1, read as the reverse complement.
TGATAAATATTTATTAGCTAAATGGGAAGGCCTGTCCTGTAAAATGTTGTGACTCATCATTCTACTAATCCTAGTTATTCAGAGTTTTTCAGTCTAAAATAAAATCACATAGTATAAGTCGTTTGATTTTCTCTTTAGAGAATTGTTTTGGATATCCCATGTTTTTTTGCATTCCCCATTAAGTTTCAGAAATAGCTTATCAATTTTTACACAAACACCTGGGATTTTCATTGGGAGTATGCTGAATCTGTAGGTCAATTTTGGGAAAAGTGGTAACTTTGTAATAGTGAGACTTCTGACTCATGAGTATGGGGTATCTCTTGATTTACTTAGATCTTTTAAAATTTATTTCAGCAAGTAGGAGACAGGAAAACAAACCATAAGAGACACTTAACGATGGAGAACAAACTGAGGGTTGATAGAGGTGGGCGGGGGGTGGGCCAGATAGGTGATGGGTATTAAAGAGAGCACCTTTTGTGGTGAGCACAGGGTATTGAATATAAGTGACAAATCACTGGATTCTACTCCAGAAACCAATACTGTACTGTATGTTAACTACCTAACATTTATTTTTTTTAAAGATTTTTTATTTATTTATTTGAGAGGCAGAGATCACAAGGAGGCAGGCAGAGAGAGAGAGAGAGGAGGAAGCAGGCTCCCCGCTGAGCAGAGAGCCCCATGCGGGGCTCGATCCCAGGACCCTGGGACCATGACCTGAGCCTAAGGCAGAGGCTTTAACCCACTGAGCCACCCAGGCGCCCCTACCTAACATTTATATTAAGAAAATTTATTTCAGCAGTGTCTTACAGTGTTTTACACCTACTTTATTAAATATTTACCTACCTATTTAATGTTTTGATGCTATTATAATTGATATTTTAAAAATGTCAATTTCCAAGGGTTAATTATTAATACATAGAACTACGGTTTTGTGTATAGTGACCTATTAGCCTGTGACAACGAAAAACTCAACTTATTCTAGCAGCATATTCACAGATTCCCAAGCAACTTCCATATGCACAATTATTCTATCTTCAAATACTAACGGTTTTATGTTCTCCTTCCTAACCTTTATGCTTTTGATTTCCTCTTCTAGCTTAATTATTCCAACCAGGACGTCAGTAAAATACTGAATAGAAGTTGTAAGAGTGGATGATATTAGTTTTAGGTTTTTTATTGATCGCTTTTATCAGGTTGAGGAAGTTCTCTTTCTAGTTTGTCCAGTGTGAGTATGAGTGTGAGTATTGTGAATGAGTGTTCAACTTTTGTTACATCTTTTTAGATCTGTTGGATAATTATTTGGGTTTTCTTAGTATTATATCCCAATGTTAAGCCTTATTTTTGTATTTATTTTAAAGAGACATATTTATTTATTTGAGAGAGAGAGAGAGAGAGCAGGGGAAGGGGCAGAGGGAGAGATATCCAAGCAGAGTCCTGCTGAGAGCAAAGCCCAATGCAGGGGTCGATCCCATAACCCATGAGATCAGGAGCTGAACCAAAACCAAGAGTGGACACTCAACTGACTGAGCCACCCAGGTGCCCCATGTTAAACCTTATTTATCCTTTCCTGAAATAAATCCTGACTGGTCACGATATATTATTCTTCTTACTAAATTGCTGAATTCTTTTTTTTCCCTAAATTGCTGAATTCTGTTTACTAAACATTTTAAGGACATAATGTTGGATATTAGTCTGTAGTTTTTTTATAATGTCCTTTGTCTGGCTTTATGTTAGAGTAATGCCGGGTTCATAAAATAAGCTGAAGTGTTTTCCCTATTCTATTTTTGGGAAGCATCTGTGAAGTGTTAGTATTATTTCTTTCCTAAATGTTTGGTAGAATTCACTCATGGAGTCATGAGCATGAAACTTTCTTTGTGGGAAGGTTTATATTTTTTTTTAAACCATTTTTAATCCACTTCCCTTAAACATGAAAGTGCACCATATCCTTTCCATGTGCATCTCACATAATCTACAGTGATATTGTTCTAGATTTCTCTATCACAATAAGGCAAGATTCGTAATGACGTAAGTATAAGGAATATCATAAAGTGTTCATTTACCAAGAATTGATATTTACAAAATTAATATATCAGAAATGGACTCAATCAGTCCATCGTCATTGTTTCCGATACTTCTACCAAGGGTTTAGTAACACTGGGTCTTCCTTTGTATTGTTCTTCAGAGGCTAAATATTTGTATTTCTTCTGTTAAAAAATGCTAATGAGAAGTGTGGCTGTAAAACTTAAAATAATATACCCAGAACCCTTACAGTGTTTTTTTCCAAAGCTCAAGCTTAAGCATAATTTGAAAGCTCTTTTATTTGTAACTTTAGTCTGGGAAATATGTATGGTGATGTACACTTACATATTGTCTTTTTCTAATTGCCCAAGTAAACCATTAATATGTTACCATGGCTAAAATCAAAATAATAAAGAACAATAAAGGATGAAGCATAGATGTCATCCTTTACTTTGTGGGAAGGTTTTTAACTGCAAAGACAGTTTCTCGTTCAGGTTAACTATATCTTCTTGAATGAGCTTTGGTAAATAATGTCTTTTAAAGAAATTTGTCCATTTCCCCAAGTTGTAGAATTTATGTGCACAATTTTGTCCAGAGTATTTCCCTATCATACTTTTAATGTCTGTAGGATCTATAGTGATGCTTCCATGCTTCCTCTTTGATTCATGATATTGGTCATTTTGTCTTTCCTGTTGTTTTCATTAACCAGGAATGTAAAAGAAACACTTTCTCCCACGTTTCTGAATTCTGAATCACCAGCTTTCTGTAAACGGTGGGCTGTCAATGAACTCCAAGCAATTCCAGCTTCTGTACAATAATGGAGCGATGAGAACAGTTAGAAGGGCCACCCCTTGTCCTCCCACTTCTCCTTTCTGTTTACTCATCTGCAGTGTGCAGAGTCCTGTGCCCGGTCTCAGATTCCACAAACTCTTTATCTTGCTTCGGCTTGCTGGGGTGAGAGGGAGAGAAGAGGATTCGATCATAGCATGTTGGAGCTAGACTGGATGGACTTTGCAGCCCATTCTAGAGGCACCTGGCCCCATTTTACAGATGGGGAAATGGAGACCCCTCAGCAGACAGGATGGGACCTGGGCCTTCTGGTGCCCAGGCCAGTATCTTCCCTACTCTCCATCTTGCTTTCCCGGCATGCACAAGTCCTGGAGACTCTCTCGCTAGTTTGTGTGAGAGAGCAAGTGGTTCTTGCACTAGCTGGAAAAAAACACATGTTCATTTTTACTCCTGCTGCGGGCAAATTCTCCTATGCCCGCTTTGGGAGGTCAGAGAGAAGTGAATTCATGATGGTAAGACTCTGGTGATTGCCCAGCTTGAGAGAATCTATGAAACTCCATGCGGCCTTGTGGGGTACTGGCCTTTGGGCATTAAACCTCCTTTTGGCCTTTCCCAGGAAGCTAGTCTGAGGAAGCCCAGATGCGTGTGTTTACAGCTGTCTCTGGGTGAAGTTCGCCAGGTTTTGTGGCCAGAGGGAATGTTTCTATCCCCTTCTTTATAGCTCCCTTCGGTGCACTTGGGGAAACAGACCAATTAATAGAAACCTGGGAGAGTGGTAGATATGTCTGGGGCCAAGATTAAGAAGAAAAGTTGTAGATCTGCCCAGGTATCCCTGTTACTTATACTCCCTATTAAGAAAATTTAGTATCTATGGAGAAGTCATTTAGGGTCTATGAGCCTCAGTTTCCCTAAATATAATACAAGCACAATATCTGATTTTCCAAATCCTTAGGGAGGAAGGAAATAAAATAGGATCCTGTATGAAAGGGCTTTGAAAGCAAAAATCATAAAATGATGCTACCGTGAACTTGTTGAATTAGTTTTCTTGGCCGAGTAGTTGCAGATCTTTTTCTGACCTTAGAAATACATGCTCTGCAAAAAGAGAGGGATTCTAACCCCAAAGGAAAGCAATTCAGAGTCCGGTAGCCAGGACAGAGAGGGGCCCTTTGCGATGGCCTCTCACTTCCCAGAGGGAAAGCTTGGGAGAGGCAGGCTCGTTCCCGAGATGTCCTGGGGCCCAGGGGTATGAGTTGCATTGCTCATGTCTCTGGTGGGGTCACACAGCCGTGGCAGGGACCGAGGAAAAAATCTGGACAGCTGCTGTGGGGCTGCTGTGGAAGACTGTGGAAATGCAGCTTTGAGGGCCACAGAGGACTTGAAAGGGTCACAGCGTTGATGGCCGGCCCCGAGCCCGGGGCAGCGGCTCACAGGGAGGGAGGCACGGGAGGGTGTGAGTCTCTCTAAGTGTCTGTGAGTATAAGTATGTGTGTGTGTTAGCGCATGTATATATATGAGTATGTATGTGTGTGAACGTGTGTGCAGCTCTGTGTGTATGTGAGTGCATGTGTGTAAGAGTGCACCTATATGTGAGTGTGTGCACATGCATGTGCGCAAGTGTGTATATGAGTGGGAGAGTATATATATATGCACATGTATGTGTGTGAGAGACAGAGTCTGTATGTGTGCGTGTGTGCATGTACGTACATGTACGGGTATGTACATGTGCGTGTGCACGCTCACAACTGGGCGTATAAGTGTGGGTGTGCTTTTGTGTGCACCTCTGTGCATGCGTGTTGGGGGTGGGGAACATAGGCCCTTAGGGGAGTCAGGGACAGTTTTGTAGGACAGTGGTTTCTTTTAAACCGAAAAGTTGTGCTGTGAATCCCTCCGAGTGAGCTGTGACAGGGAGCGACAGGGGCGGGGGACAGATCAGCGCTCCTTAGACCATCTGTGGCAAAGGAACAGATTTCCTTTATTTCCTATCCATTATGGATCAGTTAAAATGTGCTAAACATGAATTCCCACCAAAATGTCATAAGAAAGACACAAAATATAAACCCCAATTTTTAAAAATTTTCAATGCAACAGACAGAAGATTACTCTGTGAAATTGCTCTAACGGTTTCTGGAAGCTGCCTGCCAGTGTCTGCAGGGGACCAACGGGTAGCGAGGCTGGCAGAGCCTGCCTTCCTGGAGCTTGCTTTGTGTAGCATTAAGTGAGGCAACTGGGCCAAGGGAGATAAGAAGAGAGAAAGGAAGGGGTGTGGGCATTCTCTGCTGCAGACTAGCCTAGGACCCCTCTGCCCATGAAGGCAGAGAGAGATGTGCTGAGGGATGTGTGCAGGTGGCATGGATTTGGGACCAGGACTGCAGGCTCGGGTTGCACTTGCAGGGGCCACACTGGCCCCTGCTGCCACCTATGCCCATAGAATGGGTGTCCTGGGACCTGAGTTTCCAGAAGCTCATTTCTGAACCAGATGCCGTGGTGTGTGCACTTGGTGGGTGGAAGCCATTCTTTGGCCTTGCTGGGAGAGAGTGCTGCACTGGGATGTGGGATTTCTTTGTCCGAAAGTAGCTTTGAAATGGGGGTTCACTAATGATAGTGTGTATGTTTATATAGAAATTATGGTCATTTGATTTCCCTCTCTTTCTCCTCTTGTGCCTTCTGGCCTGGGATGTCCCAGGGGGTTGGGATAAGCAAGGCGTAGTGGATAACTGCTCTGGGGACAGATGGTGGCCTCTGTTCACCTTGTGGGATCAGTGGGAAGACAGGATCTGTGCCTTTGCCCTGATGCCTTTGCAGTCTGTAATGTCTAGTGGGCATCTCCTCAAAGCCACCTCAGCTCTCCCCTCGGTGGTGGTGGTAGCGGTGGCATGCTGGAAGCGGCTGCTTCTCTGTAGCACTGTGGGGACTGGCAGGGGCATGGCAGAGGGTGGTGTCGTGACCGTGACCGTGACCCCTTGCCCCACCACCATTGCCGAGGAGCCGCTAAGAGGTCCAGGTATCAGCTGGTGCCTCTGGGTCAGCATTTTTGCAGTGAAACCATTGGGAGGAGAGAAGTAGAGCAAAGAGGTCATCTCTGATGGGTGTTTCCTCTAAGTGAGTGGAAGTTCCCTTGAGGGCCCCAAGGACCTTTGCAAGGGAGTGCAGGTCTGGGGTCTTGTCCTCACTTGTCCGGGGTTCCAAAGGTCTGGGTGTGTATTTTGGCCCCTTCTCACCCATGTCTTTCTCAGGAGCCATAGCACAGAGCACTGCATCTTGACGTGTCCTGTCTTTCCTTTGTTCTCAGGCCAGGAGGACCCCAACAGTCTGCGCCATAAATACAACTTCATTGCCGACGTGGTGGAGAAGATCGCTCCTGCCGTGGTTCACATTGAGCTATTTCGCAAGTAAAGAAGGCCTTCTTGTTTTCCCAAGGCTCCCGCCGGGACACGCTGCCATTAACAAAGCATTAGGGCTGTTTCTGGGGCCCTTGGAAATGTCCAAGAGCCACCGGATATGTTCCTACGGGAAGATAACATTTCCCCCTTAGTATGCTTTCCCCTGTTTGAACGTACATTCTGACCTTTCTAGATCACTTAAGAACCTCTAGCTCTGAAGAGAGTCCCTAAGATAATATTTTGTCAGTGGAATTTTTGGATGCTTGCAAAAATCAGCAGCCTTCCGTTGTTTTGAAGGTTGAATAGACCCGACGTGTAAAGTAAATTCCTAGATGTGCGTTGCTGAATCAGTGCACTGAACAGTTGATCTGAAGGTGTTTCGGGCTTAACTGGGCTGTCCTCTGGGTTCTAGGCTTCCTTTTTCTAAGAGGGAGGTGCCGGTGGCCAGTGGGTCTGGCTTTATTGTGTCTGAAGATGGACTGATTGTGACAAATGCCCACGTGGTGACCAACAAGCATCGGGTCAAGGTCGAGCTGAAGAACGGTGCGACCTATGAAGCCAAAATCAAGGATGTGGATGAGAAAGCAGACATTGCACTTATCAAAATTGACCATGAGGTAAGTGCGCTCCCTGCCTGCAGACCTGAGTTCCCAGGTGGCAAAGCCTGGGAGACGTTAGAAGTCCAGAGCACCCTGATTTCCTGACAACCAGTCAAAACTGGACCCCAAGGGGAGAGCATTTAGGAGATACTGAGTGTGGCTTGTGGTGAGAGAAAGTGGGGGGACTCATGGAAGCATCTTTAAGAAGCAGACTATAAGATCAGAGTTTTAAAAATAGAAGCTTATATTTTTATAAAAGAAAGCAATAGTTTTATAAAGAAATTAGTAGGTAAGCAGTGAACATTGAGTCTCCCTTCCATTCCTGAGGCAACTCTTGTTCATTTGTGTTCATTTTTATTCATTTGTGCATTTCACTGGTTTTGAATACAAACCTTGTCTCCCAAATTGGGGTTTTGCAGGGTTACTGGATGTGTGTGTGTTTAAGATTTATCTATTATTTGAGAGAGAGGGGGAGAAGGGAGGGGATGGCGGGGGGAGGGAGAGAGAGAAGCCCAAGCAGACTCTCTACTAAGCAGAGAGCCAGTCGCAGGGCTCGATCCCACGACCCTGAGATCATGGCCCAAAATGAAACCAAGAGTCGGACCCTTAACCAACTGAGCCACCTAGGCGCCCCTCTAGACATGTTAACAATGCTCCATTCTTCAGAAAGTTTTGGAAACCTTGAATTTAAAGCAGAGCTAATGGATTTCTTTCTTGGAGACTTTCTCAAAACTTTTGATATGCTAATGTGCACAGCTCTCCCCCACAAAAGGGTGGACACCCCAGGTGATAAGCATCTGCGCTTGGAACTTTTTTTTCCTTTCTTTTTCTTTCTTTTTTTTTTTTTTGCAAAACTGAGACTCAGTGAATTCAATCTGAGAAATGCTGTGTCTGAAGATGGTTTGCTTTCTATTTAAATGTTCTCCTTGTAGTCGTTTTTGCTGTTTCATTTGTGTAGTGAAGGCTTCATACCTGAAATTAAATCCAGTTCCTCCTAGACTGTCAACAATTCCCACTTGTTGGTCGATGTTAATTGAAGCAGGGTTTGGTTTGCAGTGAGGTCGCATTTTTTGGTTTCTTCGTGCCCTTGTAATTTTCTGGACTTCCTGTGGAAGGAAGGAAGACTCTCGGTAGGCTGGGATCTTCTTGTGGGCACAGGGAAAGATCCTAGGCTGAGAGCCATGAGGGGTCTTCTGACCCAGATCCTCACACACCTTTGCCTGGATGTGCGCGGTGAAGGCAGACCAGCGTGGGGTCCCACGGGCTGTTTTTTTCTCTGTCTGCTGTTCCTCAGGACAGAAACGGGCTCCACGGTTGGTGTAGGAAACTGGCCTTCAGCGAGGTCTCAGTTGGATATTGCTTCTGTTAGGTAATCATGGAAATTCTAGCAATAACTATCTTTGAAAATGTGTCTATTCGTCATGACATAATCGTAATAACTTCTGCTTGATGAGCTCCAATGCTGATCCAGCCTCTGCCTTCATTTGTAACTTCCACCTAATCAGCAAGATGGCTGTATCATCCGCATTTTATAGAGGCTGAAACGGGCTCAGAGAGCTTAAGTAACTTGCCCGAAGTCACACAGCTGTGCTGCGGGGAAACTAACCTGCCTCTGACCCTTAAGTCCCCAAGGCCATGGCCCTTACTGGATGGATGGAACCTGGCCTTTTGGTAGGATGGGATGGCTGGACTTTAAAGAGCTCCCTGGGAAGGCTGGTGCTTCCCTGTTTAGGAACGTGCCGCTAGGAAGTGTCCAGGATGTGGTAGTCTCACCGGAAGGAGGCTAGCCAGAATAGCACATCCTGTGGCCACACGCAGGACTTTTCAACTCCCCCCACCCCCAGCCCCTGGAAGGCAGCCAGCAGTGGGGCTGTCTGCAGGCAGGGTGCTGGCCCAGATGCTGCGTGAGCCGCTGCCACTGAGTAATTCTGCGTTCGGAATGCGTGGGCAGTAATGCGCCTCTGGCCGGGGGGAGATTCTTTTCAGATTCTGAGCCAAGGTGGAGACGATCTTGGTCTCATTCCCGACATGTCCAGGCAGGACAAGAAAGATCTCCTCGGACCATCTTTGCAGTGTGTCTGCCCCGGCCCTTGCTGCCACGGGAGGCCAGCCCTTTGCCGGCAGCATGGTATTTGAGGGCAGTTTCTAGCTCGAGAAAAAGATGCTTAACATTGAAAAGTTGAATTAAATGTGGCTTTTCAAAAAGGAATCAGAAATGAATGGATATTAAATTGCAGACACCCACAAAAGAGACTGGTTTCCACTGACTAAACTGCTTTTTTTTGCTGATAGTGGTTGGAAGGTGGGGGGCGGGGAGTAAAACCATCTCTTCCAGCTCTTTCCCTTTTGTTTGATGATTGATTATGAGGAGGGGGCGGAGACTGGCTTGGAAATGGCTCAGTTTGGAAGAAGCCTCTCCTCCCAGCAGATCCGAATCCGCCTGAGCACAGGGACTAATAAACTGCAGGCTGGGGATGATGGGCTGTGAGCTCGCCTCGCTCTGGGTCACTCTCAGGAACAGCAAAGGACAAGAAACAGGATGGCGGGGGGAGGACTCAGAGCAGCCTAAACAGAACCACCAAAAATTGGGCCTGAGGATCGAAAATCATTCCAAATGCTGCCTTGCCACGTGAGGCTGTGACCCAGCCTCCCGGGGCTGTTTTCTAATAACCCAAGGAGATTGATGGGACTTCCGCCACATCCACGAGCTCAGTGGCTAACTTGGTGGTTCCTAGCCCGTTTCCTCCCCCCACCATCATGATTTCATTTGGAGGCTGTCCTTTACTTTAACAGCTATTGTCCTTCCTGAGTGTGGTATTCTCAATACTTTTTTTTTTTTAAGATTCTTTTTAAAATTTATTTTAGGGGTTCCTGGGTGGCTCAGTGGGTTAAGCCTCTGCCTTCGGCTCAGGTCATGATTTCAGGGTCCTGGGATCGAGCCCCACATCTCTGCTCAGCCGGGAGCCCCCTTCCCTTCCTCTCTCTCTGCCTGCCTCTCTGCCTGCTTGTAGCCTCTGTCTGTCAAATAAATAAATACAATAAATAAATAAATACAATCTTTAAAAATAAATAAAATAAAATAAAATTTATTTTAGAGAGAGAGCGCGTGCACGCACTCACCTGCTCCTGCGAGTGGGGGTGGGGCAGAGGGAGAGGGACAGAGAGAGAGAAGCACACTCCCCGCTGGGTACAGAGTCTGACTCGGGGCTTGATCCCAGGACCCTGAGATGGTGCCTAAGCCGAAATCAAGAGTTGGATGCTTAACTGACTAAGCCACCCAGGGGTCCCTCAACACTGTTAAGGAATAGAAATTACCCTGGACATCTGTGGTCACGCTTCCTTGTCACCCAGCAGCCCCGTCTCCTGGGAACAGCAGCCAGCATTTACACTGGGGGCTACGTCTCCCCTACTGGACAGTCTTGGTGGGACCAGTAGTCACCGTGCTCCACCCTCCTGGGGCCAGGGGGTGGACACAGGACACAGGACCCGTGGATCCAGCCGACCCTCCCCTCGGAGGCCTCACAAACCCTGCATGGGCCCGTGGGCAATGCTGGTAGAGCCCCTGCAGCTGAGCAGCCTCCCCTCCCCGGCCAGGGCGCTGGGTTCCCGCCCTTTCTGACCCGATCTGTCTACTTTTCTCTCCATTCTTGGAACTCCCCTCGCGTCTCCAGTGAACCCCCGCCCCCCTTGGCCTGAGATTGCCAGCGACATGTCTGGGCTGGGGACCAAAGAACTCTGTTTTTGCTTCTCAGACACATGTGCACTTACTGCCCCTGCTGAGTTTGGAGACGGAAGAGCTTTTAGAAGGAGGCTCGCCAGCAGAGCGGCCTGGTCTGTCCCCCTGTCCCCCACATCCCAAGCTGGGGGAAGAGGGTGCCCCCTGTAGGCCCATCCCCTCCAACCACAGCCCGTCCTGTGCTTCTGCCCTAGGATTTGCCCCTCCTCTTTCCTGGGGCTAGCAGTTCTGGGGAGAAGGGGGAGGGCATGCCAGCTGCAGGAAGGAGGGACAGTGTACATGCAAACATTTTAATAGAAAGCAGCTTCGAGGGCAGACTAGTTCAGCTCCAGATACAAACTGTTTCCGAATGTGTTCGACATGACACGGGCCGTGTTGGCAGAACATTTAAAAATTTTATCCAAAGGCAGCATTTTGTCCCTGCAGCTTCCCCCGCTGAGTAGTTCGGGAAGAGAAAGAGGGTGAGAGGGAGAGAGATGGAAGAGGGTGATTTGGTCTCTCTAGGCCGGACTCCAGGACAGAAAAGTGTTGACGAAGCCGAGAGGGGGAAGCCTGTTTGCTAGCGAGGTGTCGCGGCTGTGTCCATGAGGAAGCACCAGCAGAAAAGCCTCTGCTTCCCTTGCTGAGTCCAGCGTTGGGACCCGGCGCTGTCTCCCCTTCACACGTGTCCTCAGGGGCCTGGTCTGATGGGGCGCCCCTCCGCCCAGCCTCATCTCCTCCTTCCTCCCCTCACCCACTCTGCCTGGCCTCCCCTCCTCTCTGGCCTCCCAGCGCCAGAGCTGCTCTCTTGGGGTCCAGGCCCTGGCTCCCGGGGTGTCTCCCCACAGCTGTTCCAGAGCTGGCCTTCCCACCCTTCGGGTCCCGCCCGAATTCTGCCCTGGACAGCCCTTCCCCAACCCACTGCCCAGGGCCCCAGCCCGGGCCGGACCGCCACTCTGAGGATAGTCACATTTCACTTTCCATTACCGCCCACCCCCCATCTCCTTAGCACAGTCGACGGTTGTCTTATTTGCTGATTTAAGTCTCTAGGTGCTGCCGGAGTGTGAGGGACACGCTGGCCTTACGCACTTGTCGGAGAGTCGCTGCGGGACAGCGGGGTCCCAGGGCCGGCCGAGTGCTCTCTCTGCTCAGGAGGAAGCGAGGCCCACGGCTCTGCGGCACGGCTGAGCGGGGAGGCCCGGGGCCCCTTGTCTGAGGAGGGCCTGATGGCGCAGGGGGCCGGCCGCCACCCCGCCTCCCCAGCCTGACTCCTCAGCCAGGCCTCATGCGATCCCATGCTTTGGACGGACACCTGGCTTCGCCCGGGCTCCAGCGGCTCTGTGGTCTCGGGGGATCAGAGTGCGGCCGAGGCAGGGAGGTTTCCTGTGGGCGCTCCCCTTGACGCCAACAAGCAGGGAAATGTGTGCAGGCCGCCAGGTTGGGGCCTGTGAGGTATTTTTCTTCCCTCCCCAGCCCAGGCCAGCATCCGCCTCTGGCCACCTAGGGCCCCTGGCCACCTACGGGCCAGAGCCCTTTGAAGTGGCTGAAGAGGAAGACTCCGGGGCGGGGGGCTGCTTTGTTGACCCCGGGTCCTTTTACTGCTGAGCCGGCTTCTGATCCCTGAAGCTCAGGACAGGGGTCACTCGGGGCCGGGGACTTGGGGGTTTCTGTGTGGCCCTGGGCCTTCGAAGCACAGGTCCCAGCAGCTGCTCAATGGACTCTGGCTTCTCCAGGCCCGTGTCCCAAGGACTGGCCGGGTGCGCGGTGAATCTTTCCTGAGTCCGCGGTGAGGAGGGTCCAGGTGGCCCCCGGATGGTGGCGAGGGCGGGGGTGGTGCGGCGCTCGGTGTGACTCATGCCCGCCCGCCGGCCAGTTCTCCTTAGACAGCCGGATTGTCGGGAGCCGCTGACTCAGCCGCCGGAGCCGTCCAGGAGTGAATCAGATAACACAGAGGCTGGGCCGGAGCGGCTTCGCATCTTCTGGAGTCTGTCACTCAGCCTCGTAAAGCGACCGGGAGCCTGGGCTGCGGATTGCACTGCCATAGTTACCCTCTTATTTTGTTTCTGTGGTTTTCCATTTCGGATTCTTTTCCCCACTGCCTCTGTGCTGGTCGTTTTGTGGTCTCGTGCTCTGGGTGCCGGAGCTTAGAGGGCTGCCCTTGAACTTGCTGCAGGCGCCCGGGCCCCCGTTGATGTTACAAGGCTCCTGTTACCATATTGATTTTTACCATTTTCAGGGGCTGGGAATCAATATTTCATCAGGGAATGTAAACCAGGCCGCGGAGTGGAAGCCGGCCCTCATTCCTCTGCGCGGCCTTTGTCCAGAGGCCTATGGGGACGTGGCTCCTTCTGTTGGGACTGCAGCTCCTTCTGGAATGTGGAAATGTTTCAGTTCCCCAAACTATCAAAACCGGAGCCCTTGTGTGTTCTCTGGCCTGGGTTCAAGAACTTAGCTGATTGTTAAGGAAATTCTTTGGCTATGGTTTTCTCTTAATATGGTAATGCCTTTTTTCACATTGGCGCTCGCATCAGGGAATTAGGTTAAGACTCTTATTTATGGTTCTGACAAAGCGGTTCCTAGGCTGTTGGGACTGAATCTGTAGGTGCTGCATCCGCATCCGGAATGGCTCCCGTGTCCATCACTGAGCGGGGAGGGGGACATACAGACACACTGCTTCCGTTTGGTAGTTTAGTGAGTAGGTAACAATGCGGGTGAGTCCAGGGCTGGCCACCTGTGGTTGCAGGCCACATCCGGCCCTCTGTCTGTTTTTGTAAATAAAGTTTTATTGCCACACAGCCATGCTCGTGAGTTAGAGTCTGTGGCTGCTTTTGCACTGTATCAGCAGAGTGGAGTCGTGAGGATGGAGACCACATGGCCCATGAAGCCGAGAGCATGTACTTTTGGGCCTTTCATAGATGAAGTTTGCCAACCCCGGGGTGAGACACCTTGTCCTAGAGGAGCTGAGTGTGCTGGAGGCCAAGTACGCCCGTAAGACCCAAGCTCTAGGTGACCAAGTTGGGGGAGCACAGAGAGGCTGAATTCACTGCTCTGTCTCTTGGGGCTGGTGTGTGTACGTGTGTGCGTGCGAGCGTGTGCGCGTGTGGGTGTGTGTGCGTGTGCGTGTGTGCGCACTCGAGCTGTGTCTCTTTGCTGCTCCTGCTGCTGCATCGCTTTTGGTGGATTAAGCAGAGCAGCTTTATGTTGACTCATTTCTCCGCATTTTCAGTAGAATTCCAAGATGTTTTGAAAATGATTATCCAATTCCAAGTCCAAAAGATCTATTAGGGTCTTGGTAGTTCATTTTCTTCCGTTACTCTTTATTTATTCATGGATTCATGGATTCCGTAAGGCTTTACTGAGCCTCTGTCTTGGGCAAACACTGTATTGGGTCCTGAGCACGTATCAGCCACGCACAAGAGCCACGTGACCCCATGACGACAGGCTGGGGGGGGGGACAGAAAAAGTGGGATAATTAGGGTAACGAGTATAGAAAAGGAACAAACAGAAGAGGCAGAAGGCACGGAGGGCTGGGGAGGCCTCTGTAGGTAGTGTGGGCAGGAAGTTTATATCTGGGGTGACAGGAAGGACAAGGAAGGACAGAGCCAACCTAGGGGAAGATTGGGGGCAAGCCTGGAGGACCTGGACCCTGAATCAAGTGCAAACTTATTCCTCAGTGAGTTTATTAGAGGCCTTCAGAACCCAAGCCAACATTTCTGGTTATTAGCTGGTTTCTGTGCATATTGTCTCATTTCTTATTGGCCTTGTTCTTGGGGATTCCTGGTCATATTCTGGAAATCTCCAGTTTCTTATGTCAATCTCTTGAGAGTCTGTAGGTGCAAAGGCTTTGTAATGGACTGGTTACCTCATTTCATAGCAGTATAGATATAATTTCGCAAAACTGGTTTCCTGCATCATCATGACCACCTTCTGTGGTGTGGGAGAAATAAGACATTCTGGTTGAATTGAGGACTGATCATTTAATACTTAATACATTAGCATTTAGTAATGCTTATCAAGTCACTCTTGTTATTTAAGGCACCAGGATCTGATAACGAGAGTGTGTGACTCATAGTATTCCCCTCTTTGCTTTGGCCACCGGGAAGCTCATAGAAACCATTGGTTTTGTGGTGAGAATATTCTCTATGACCCCATTTTATGCCACGAATATATGTTAATTAATGTGTCACTGACCATCTCAGATTATTTTTATGTTGAGGAGGTGATGCGTTATACATCTTAAAAAATTTAAAGCATACATTTGAAAGGGAAGATATCTCTTGGGCTTCTCTGCATACAGGATAGTGGAGGCTCCACATGGTCATGGGGAGTGAGGAGACAATTCAGTTCAGCAGACACTGGGTGGTTGCTGGGCATTGTGCCCTGAATCGACCAGAGAGAGACCACCGCCCATCCTTCTGGAAGGCTCTTTTAAAAGCTGGTTTGTTCATTCTTTCCTTTTCCATTTTCATATTCACCAATTTTTTTAAATCAGTATTTATTGGCCAACATCTCTTGGAGCAGCATCCATGGAGTTGAAGTCAGTGGATAAAAGTGGTGGGATCAGAGGGGCCGGTGTATAGGAAGACCAGAGTGACTCTTGATGGAGACCATGGTTTGCCTCCTCTGCGTGCCACAGAATTTGTACAGTCACCGTATGCTGGGCTTCTGCATAGAACTGTTGACATTTTGTGGTTTAAACAACAAGCGTAAGGGAATTTTCAAGATGCTCATGTTTCTGGATGCAGCTGGCAGGAGAAATGTTGCAGTGGGGTTTGTGAACAGGGAGGACGAAGGTGGTTGTGTTTGCCTTTTCTCGTTCTGCCTGTACACCATCAGGCTCTGTTCCTCTTTCTCTCTCCCCGATCTCTCCTGTCTCCCCACCCGAGCCCTCCCCCACAGCCATCGGTGGAACAGCCTTAGAGGCTGATGCCTCCGCAGCCTAGTCTGCTTCTCCGCGGGAAGCACGCAGGTTCTAGAGCTCTGCTTCTTGCTGGGTATGGGGGATGTGCTATTTTCTCCATCACATATTTTTAAAAGAAAATGAAAGGTTAGCATAACTGTTTCCAGAAAGCACGTTGAATCACTCGGTTGAGTCCCTGCCAACTGCTGCAACATTAGCCTTTGAAGCAAGCTTCAGGCGACACCCAGGACCAGCCTGGAAGCCCCGGGCCCTTGAAAACGGGCCTGCTGGGCGGCTGGCAGAGGCCGTGGCTCCTGCGGATTCGGCAACAGAAAATATTTTTGTAACAGGAGTACTTTATACTTTCCAAGGAAGAAAAAGAAGTAGTTCACTTGCCTCATTAGGCTAAAAAATTTTTTTTTCCTTTAGTTTTATTGGTTTGTTTCATTGCCCTTCTCTGCAAGCTTCAGGGAAGGATGGAGCGCTGGAGTGGGGACTCAAGGCCTATTAGGCCAAAACCAGTGTGGCCAGAAGCTGCAAGACTGATGGGCCTTTGCTGTTAGAGCCTCTCTAGCCGACTCGTGGCTGAGCCAGCATCTGGAGAATTCCAAGACTCCCCTCTCAGCTTATGGCCCGAGCTTGCGGGCTCATCTGACCCCACTGGGGGGTTGTATGAAAAGAGATCTATTAAGGACTGTGGTGCCTCTTCTGATCTCACCAATTTAACCATCGTCTGCTAATAGGTTTTTTGGAAATCATCCAGGTCTTTTGGATGGACCTTAATTGTCAGAGCTGAGATGACCTTGGACATCACCATCCTCAACAATCTTATTTTAGAAGTGGCAAAACCAGGACTCAAAGAAACCAATCAAATGGCCCAAAGTCACAGCATGAGCTACTACAGGACAAGGTCCAAGCCCAGCTGTCCTGCAGCCTGGGACGTGGTGCTCTTGGGGTCTGCAGGGGCTAAATGACATATATGTGTGTGCCTGTGTGCATGTGTGTGCGTGTGCACACACGTGTGCATATGGTATGTGTGTGACTTTGTCTGAGTCTTCTCTTCTGTGCCAGCATTGGCTGCTGCTAGAGAAGAAGCCTGAAGCAAGCCATCACCTGGGACCTTACCAACACACACCCAGATTTTCTTCCTGGGGGGCTCTGGGGCTTGTGATTCACCTTCAGCGTGAGTCCGGGTCCCATGCAGAGTCCTCGAAGGAGGTAGTGCTGCACAGGCCTGCCTTCATGCCCGTCTGGGCTTGTCTGAGGATAATTCAGGCTCCCAGCATCAGAGGAGCTACACGGCCCAGGTCCTCACCCTGGGGACTCGTGAACTCAGCCTCCTCTGGCTGGTTTCCGTGCTGGTTGTCCTTCGACTCCCCAACTGCCCTGTCGTGTGTCATCTCTGCTGCCCTCACCTGCCGCTGTGCAAAGGTCCTGTGCTCTGAACATCTGGATAGCGAGCAGGGTAGGCTGGAGAGAACACCTGGGTGGGGGCATGGGGAGGACTCTAGTCCTGGTATTGCCACCACCTAACTGGGGGAACGTGGGCAGCAGAACAGGCAGGATGATTTGTCCCACGGAGCAGCCGGCTCTAACAGCAGAGGGAATGACAGCAGGAGGCCTGTGTAGGGCACGCGGACAAGGGGTGGGTTTGGCCAGGCTCTGCTTGGATCACTTGTGTCGTGCCCTGATGAACACGGAAATTTCTTGACCATGACCCATTACTTTTTTATTTTTTCTGAAGATTCATTTATTTATTTTAGCGAGAATAGTGGGTCATTGGAATGATAATGTCAGGCCATTACCAGTTTTATTTCTTTTTAGAGCCTGACGTGGGGCTGATCATAACCTGAGCTGAAGCCAGGCATGGGACAGCCAACTGACCGTGCCACCCAGGCACCCCTCGTGACCGTTGCTGTTTTCCAAAGAGGATTTTTCCTCTTGCTCCCATCTCTACCCCATAAAAACCTGCATGAAGGAGCATTAGTTATCAGAGCCCTTCCCAAACACAGTTGGGCATTAGGATCGTTGCTCTAAAATGAAGCCCTTTGCCCTAAGCTTTGGTGGATGCTGATGGCTGCTGCTCTGCAGCCTTCCCCCGCAGCCGACTGAGCCTTCCTTCTGCTGGTACAGCCCTGGTCCGTCCGCTCATTCCTAACACAGCCAGATCCTGGGGAGGGTAAGGCCATCGTGGGAGCCATGTTCCCCTTGCCAAAGAGTGGTTGGGGGTAGCCTTATGACTACTTGCTGGCCGATGACCCAGGAGGAAGAAGGTGCTAGGTCCCCATTCTTTGCTCTTCGAAAGACACCCATAGGGGAGAAGAGATCCTTTGCCTTCCACTGGGCATAGTCCTGTTTTTATATAAAGCCCAGAGTGGAGGTGGCTTAAGTTGATCCGACCCAAGGAAAGATGTCCACGAGTCTTTGATGTGACTGGCCCTCGCGCAACCCTGCCCTTGAAGAGCTGGACATTGACTCCCTTTGAGTTGGGTTTTCTGTTACTTGCAGCTGAAAATGCCCTCATTGATGCACCCAAATCATTTTTAGTGCTGATCTATATTTAGTCCTTACGGAACATTCTGGACTGAGCTGACCGTGGCAATGGAGATTTGGACTTTGTCTCTTTTTACTGCCATGTGACTCCAACCCATCAGACAGTAGGCCTGGAGGCACGGATGGATTGATTCATCTCCTGTGTTCACTGGGCCCCACTCGTCGGAGATGCTCAGTGGATGCTTGTCGAGAAAGTTCTCTTTCATGTTGGTGGTGTTTCACAGGAGCGGTGCTGCCAGGCCTGCTGGTTGTTTGTTGTAATTAAATGAATGGGAGAGCCTTCTTTAATCACACTATGCACCGTCCTCTTCCAAGTTTTCACATTACATCTACTGCACAATTAGTATCCTGCCTATGGGTAGTATGTAGTCATTTAACACAGACGGCTGAGTCTGGAGTCCGCACCCAGGACTTCTGACACCCTCCCTGGGCTCTTCCCCCACCGACCTGGGTGGTAGTGGGCTGGAAATCCAGGTAGTAGGGGGAGTCGTGTTTTCTTAAATCCACTCTCGGCGGTGGTGGTGTGAGGACGTCCTTTAGCATTAGTGAGCCCCCCACCCACCATCGGCATGAGCGTGGCCTTGAGAACTAGCAGCACAATGGGAACACCTCGAAGGACTTGGGCCAGTCTTGAGCCCTGCTCTCAGCTGTGGAGCCTTGGGGATTTGCTGTGGGCATTCACGAGCTCTCCCAGCCCACTGCTGTGGTGTGCACACCCGGTTCACGTTGTCAGCCCCCGGTGGTTTGAGAGTCTGACGTGGGAGTGGGAGCTGCTCGCCCCCTTGCCTCCTGCCAAGTGGAGGAGAGATGTCTGGGTTTGCCTCCGGGCGTGCTCCACCGAGATGCTGAGGTGTGGGAAGTATCTGTCAGGAGAGGGGCGCTTCAGAAGGAGACTCGGGCAGAGTGTCTGCACCGAGAGCCTTGGGGCGCCTCTGATGTGGGTGGCTTGGGGACCAGCCTTCGGACGGCGCTGCGGAGTGGAGCCGGGAGTGCGCGGACCGGTGTTCCCCATCCGGAGGTCAAGCCCGAGACCTGTCTGCGTTTCGTCTCCCCCAGGCCCCCCGTGGAGCTTGTGTCTAGACAGCTATGGAGTCAGATGCTCAGTTACCGAGTAGGAGTCTGGCCAGCAGAAGTGTAGCTGCGTTGAGCCGTGGTGAGGACCGAAGCCCAGAGGAGCCCCACTCGGATCTGGGACAGCTGGAGGGCCTGATGCTCGTGGGGCCGGCAGCCCCTGTGCGGAGCAGGGGGTCAAATGGCCCCAACGAGACCTGGCGGCTTCCTGGAGAGCTCTAAGTCGGGCCTGCCCCACACGTCCATCCCATGTCACCCCCTTGCAAGGGTTTCTGCCGACAGTTGGGTTCCAGGCTAGCATGTACCTGGAGAGCAGGTCGGCCCGTGAGGAAGCCTGTTCTCTTCTCCAGCCAGGCTGCTCCTTAGCTGGGAGGGGCCGCCCTGTCTCTGAGTCTCGGATTCCACTTCTGTAAAACGGGGAACGCCTGCCCTAATGCCCCCCCCCCCCCCGCCCCTGTCCCCGGTGGCCATGAAAGGCTTTGCCAGCTGGGAGGTGAAAGGTACCTTCCTTTCACATCAATCAAGTTTCCCTGTTAAAACCCCCACCCCCTTGGGATATGTCCACTTGCTTATTTCTGTCTCTGATCGTCCTTCATGATGTAGGAGATGCTTGAGGGAATAAAAGCTTATACGAGGCAGATCTGATGTTGCCCATGGGGCCCACCGGTGCACGTCTGACTGGCCACTTGGGATGCAGATGTCCCCCATTTTGTTCAAGTGAGGACTGGTTCTTGGGGAGACTCATGGGCCTGGTGTCTACCTGTCCAGGCCCATGTAGTCCCTTGAGTGTGACACCTTCACAGTGGGCTGGGGGTCCCGAGGTCTCCCCAGTGAGTGCAGCGGAGCTGCTTGCAGGCCCCGGGCGCTCTCCCCTCAGCGGGGTGTCGCTCCTCATCCTCACAGCTTCCCCTGTCCCAGAAGGGTTTGCCTCCGGCCTCTTTCGCTGGGCCCGAGCTCAGACTTGGAAAAAAGAGCTCAGGGGGTGTTGTCTTGAGGCCCCTCTGCTTCTGAACTCCAAGAACCAGGAGCCTGCCTCTGTGCCTTCCGAGGGTAGGCGAGGGCTAATTAGGATCTCCACAGCCCTGCCCCACGGGACTTTCTGATGTCCTTCCCAGATTGTGGCTGAGCTGATGTGGGCTGGGCCCACCTCTCTGTTTGAACTTGATCTCTTGCCTTGACTTTGGTGAAAAGCCAGACGTACGCAGCCCCAGCAGCCTTCCTTGCCATGTTGCCTTGCCCAGCCCTGAAGGAGCAGCCGTGTCCCCAGCAGGCCTCCCCCAGACTGGCTCGGTGCACATCATGGGCCCCCCTCGCCCACCCGCTGTGACTGTTGGATGAAATCATTCCTGGCAGGGGTGGCTGGCACGGGCCCAGGGTAAACAGGCCGAGCTGAGCTCGCCAGTGTGCTGCTGGACACCGAGGAGCTCAGGGAGTGTGGAGCGGCAGGCCTGCCCCTTCCAGAGCAGCACGGGCACTGTGGCCTCAGGTGACCCCAGGGGTCACTGTTAGGGTAGCCCCGTGCCAGCAGCCTTTTCCTGGGTGGAAGGCTGGGTGACACAGGCTAGCCTGTGGGAGTTTAGTTGGTGGGGTGCCCCCACTAGATCTGCACAGAGCCCCAAGGCAGCAATAATCACCACTTCCGGGACGCTTACCTGTCTCACTAACAGGATGCTTCACACGGGCCAGGCGATATTCAAGGGCTGTTGGGGTCTTGTCAGCTCATTCTCACAACCAACTCACGAGAGCGGGGTGCCATCCGTGGTAGTCCCATTTTCCAGATGCGAATACTGAGACCCGAGTGTTGTAAACTCGGGCCAGGATCTAATCAGGCAGCCGGGCCGGGGGTCTGTGCTCTTAACAGCTCTCCTGGGCCCCTCACTGGCTGCGCTCTGAGGGGCGTTCCTTCTCAAAGCCAGTCTTAGATCCCTTCATCAACATTCCTTGCTCCACGCACTTTCTGGTCCAGTACTTTTCTTATTTGGGGTGAGGAAAGGTCTTTGTGGCACAGTGCTGTGGAGCCGATGAGTCTGGGTTCAGGGTCACAGTCCCAGGTGCGAGTCTCTGCCCTCTCTCAAGTCACACAGTCTCTTGGAGCCTTAATTTCTTCATCTGTGAAATGGGCCCAGTGATCACTGGGCTCACCTCATCTGCTTTCAGGGTGTCTGCTCTACCCCTCTCAGGGCAGATGGGAAAGTAACCCCTCATTTCGATTCACCTCACATTCCTGCCCCGCCCCCCACCTCTTCCTTTCTTTTTTGAGGTGGACAAACAGGAGGGTTGGAAGTGCTATTTGCAGGAGGTCAGGGCAGGGTCTTGGCTTCCTGGGCCTGGGCCTGGTTGTTTGGGGCAGCTGCTCCTCTTGTTGGGGAACAAAGGCGAGAGGAACTCGGGAGGTTTGCTTGGCTCAGGAAGGAAAGGAAGGGGAGGGCCTCGGGCCTTCCCCATGGACGCCCAGCTCTCCCCAGCCCTGGCCACTCCCAGCTGGCTAGATCTGGTCCTGTGTTAGTCTGAAGACTTGTGTGGAGCCTCTGACCGTGCCTGGCCTCCGAGGGCATCGGGGAAGGGGCCTGTTGGGTTTGTCAGTTCACCGGGGCCAGGGAGCAGAGGTGGTTGATGGAGGATCTTTTCAGGTGAGGGGAGAGTCTACTTCTTGGGTCTTGGTGTTGGAGGAGAGGTTTGGGGGGGGGGGGCTGGATGCCTTGCCGCCCCAATCCCCCCCCCGCCCATCACCAGAATTGCCCCGTGCTCAGCATGGGGACTCACCCCTCGGTTCCCACCCTCAGGGCTCCCGGCTCCCCAGGACTCTGGACAGATGTGCCTCTGAGAAGTGGGAACTGATCCTTTCCACCCTGGGGGGTGTGAGCTCAGGATCCCTCCACGCATCTTCACTAAGGCGGCCTGAGGCAGCCGGGCCCCAGATCCAGACTTTGTCTCCTCGTCTCAAGGTTTCATTAAGTCTGTGCTGATAGCTTCAAGATGTGTGGCCCCGAGACGGCCTCCCGTGACCTCCTGTGTTTTCCTTGGCCCCGCGACAGCTCGCAACACGCTGGCGGTAGTGGGTGGTAGGGACCGTGCGGCCTCGGCCTGGGAAGGGGTGACGGGCCTGACCTGACTTTCCCACGACGCCTGTCGCCGCTTGGCGCGTCGGTCCGTCCTGCTCACCGAGTGCAGCAGTGCCCACCTTGTGGTTCCAGGGAAGGCTGCCTGTCCTGCTGCTTGGCCACTCCTCAGAGCTGAGGCCGGGAGAGTTTGTGGTCGCCATCGGAAGCCCGTTCTCCCTTCAAAACACAGTCACCACCGGCATCGTCAGCACCACCCAGCGAGGTGGCAAAGAGCTGGGGCTCCGGAACTCGGACATGGACTACATCCAGACGGATGCCATCATCAACGTGAGCCCCGCGGGGTCGGGCCGGGTGCTCGGGAAGCCGGGCTTGGGAACCAGGGGTGGAGTCAGGGCCCTCAAGGTGCGGGGCAGGGAGTTCCCGTTGAACCCCTAGAGCAGGTGAGGCCGAGGGGTGGTTCTCAGCCTTTGCAATCTGCAGGGGCTCCTGTGAAGGGGCCTTCAGTTATGCCAAGGTCCGTAGCCCAGAGGAGCTCCCATCCCACCCGAGGGGCCGTGGCTCCTCTGCTTCCAGGCCCCTTGGCGGAGCTGCTTTCGAGGCTCTGTGCAGAAGGGATGTTCACGCATCCCCTGTTGCCCCTCCCCCCTGCACCCCCAGGTTTCGCTCTGCCTTGGGGCACAGTCTGAGCGTGAGGCCCTTACTGGCCGATGTCTAAGGAGGCCAGGCTTTGCTCCACACCATCTCATCGATGGAATCTTTTTTAAAGTCACATTTTTTCCCCCTTCAGCAGTCATCTTACAGGGTTGATGTTTCTAAAGAGTAATGCCCTCCCCCCACATCTGTTTAATAGATAAGACGAAGTGTGTTTTATGCACTTGCTGCCTCGAGTAGGTTTTACTCCCAAACTTTCCTACGATCTGCATGAAGTCATGGAAAAAGAACAAGCCATATGGGTTTCCAGCCCCAGCAGCGAAGCAGGGAGCACCGAGCTGGGAGGCGGTGAATTCAGTCTTGAAATACTCGAGCCAGTTGGCAGCCAGGCTGTCGTCAAGAGAAGGAAGTAGTTTCGGGGGCTGTAGGGAGGTCAGAGTTGGCCTCTGGGCTTTGGAGCCCACCCCCCCAAATCTCATTTATGGCACATCTAAAACTTCCTGAAAAATTTTAAGGTCCCTTTTTTCAGCAAAATATTAGGTTGACAGCAACAAATCCGAGAAAAGAACCTGAACCCAGGGGCATGCCAGGCAGGGAAATACTTTGGAGTATATAAAGATAGGAACTCATAACCTTTTAATTTTTGCTTAATTTCAGTATGGAAACTCGGGAGGCCCATTAGTAAACCTGGTAAGGCCTTTTTTTTTTTAAATACTTGTATATGCTTCCCCTCCCTTTCTTTTCAGACGTGAACTTGCCAAAGCACATTATCTAATTCTTTTAAAGTGAAATCTGTGAATGTACTCTATCTTTGCAAATTACCCTTCTTATCTTTTCTGAAGAGAGCAAGGCCCCTGGAGTCGGGGTTGGAAGTGTTATGCCGATGGACACGCTCGAGTTTCAGAGTTATAAATCAGGGTGGTGGAATTCAGGGCGGATCCAGGAGTAGCGGGAGGAGCAGGCCTTTATTTTGAAGGTGCAGCACTTCCCGCCTGTTATAGAAAGTCCTGGCCTCAGATGAGGTCTCCAGGCCGCTGCAGGAGCTGGCTTGGCTCCTCCACAGTCTTTGTCTTGGCCAGAGGCCCTCCCTCAAGACCTGGCTGGAATGAGGAGTTACACCCCCTGACTCCCCCCCGACCCTCACGCCCCCCCAGATGTCACTTCTGTCTGTATTTAAATACGTGCACACGAGAAGGGAAGCCTGAGAATCTGTCCAAGTGAGGTCCGCACAGCTCAGGGGTCACCCAGCTCTATTCTCAGGTCCCTCAATGAAATTGAGGCCGTCTTTAGCAAGGCCCAAGGTGGCAGTGCCTCCTGGAAGGTTCTGGATGTCGGGGACCATATTCCCAGGGCTTGCAGGAGGTACCAGGAAGGGACTGATCCTCCCTAGGCAGTTTCTCCTTCTCAGCCTGAGCCGAACACACCACATACCAGGAGGGTTAAAGTGGTGGTTGAACGGCGTGAAGGGAGTCTGTGCCTTCGTGAGTAGCGTTCACCGAACTGTGAGTCTGTCTTGAACCGAAGCCCATCCCGCAGACTGGCTTGCTTGGTGATTTCAGACTGGTTTGTGACACGCAGAGGAAGGGAGGGGGGCGTACCCCGCAGCCCCAGCAGCATCCGTGGCTGCTCTTCCCATTTTCCTGGGAACTCTAAACGCTAAGGTTGTCCTCCCTGCTGTGGGCAGAGGCATCTTAAGATCACTGGAAACGGAAGAAGCAGGAGAGTGTAGACAGCCACCTAAGGGACTCTGAGACCTGTTCCCTGTGGAAGGAGCGGAGGGGCACCTTGAAACTACCTGCTTAAGGCTGTTTTTACGGCATGGCGGTCCCCGAGGACCGAGCCTGCTGTGTGTCAGATGTCCCCTTGCTAAGGGTGGGTCCTGCTGCCCGAGTGATGCCTCCCCCCTGCAGCCCTGGGACTCCCCCCCCCCCCCCCCCCCTTAACTCATTCAGGAGCTCAAAGACTTCCTTCACACCGATGATCTCTTCATCCTCTGCTAAACCTTCCTGCATTCAGAAGGCTGTTTCCATCTCGCTCTTCAGGACGGTGAAGTGATTGGGATTAACACTCTGAAGGTGACCGCAGGCATCTCCTTCGCAATCCCATCTGATAAGATTAAGAAGTTCCTCACCGAGTCCCATGACCGGCAGGCCAAAGGTAAAACACAGCTCTTCGTGCCGTGGAAGGTTCCGGCAGGGAAGGCCACACACCTGAACATGAACCAGGGCTTCCAGATCGAAAAGGGATACGGGATGCACGTTGTTAGGCCCTTGGTATTAGGCCACAGGTGTTGGACCCTTGACCATGAACGTTTCATACGGTTTAGTCTAATATGTACCAGGTGGGATTGGAGGTGATTTCTAGACATCGTTTTACTTCATTAAGTTCCTTTGCCCTGTCAGGTAGAAAGTATCGGTCCCATTTCTCTGATGAGGAAACTGAGATTCAGGGAGATCATTCATGCCACAAACGGTTATCGATCCATCTTTTTGGGGTGAGGCTGGGGTTCCGTGGCTCTGCGGGGGCCTGTGTGATATTTACCTTCTGCCGGCGGGAGGAGGAAGGACGGCAGCGGACAGACAGACAAGATTTCAGATACCGGTGATGTTTTCCTGCACGTGAAGCGGGTGGCGAGCTGGGAAGTGACGGGGTTGTGGGGGGTGGCATTCCGGATCCAGGAATAACAGACTCAAGGCCTCCCCTGGGTGGGTCTCGTGTGTGGAGTGCGGGAACGTGCCGAGCTGCACAGAAGGATGCGGAAAGAGGTCAGCCAGGGTCACAGTGGCCAAGGTCAATGCCTTGGGACACACGTCCACACGTGCGACAGGGAACAGGGAGGTTCGTGGTCTGGTGGATGTCTTTGAGAAGTGTTTCTCGTGGTGGGTGGAGACTGCCGGAGGGGCTGGGTACGAGCTGTGGGACCAGGGAAGAGGCTCTCCCAGCCATCCACACCAGGGTGGGGTCATGTTCTGGATTTGTAGGAGGGATAGAACCCTCATCAGATGTCAGGACAAGGACAGAGGAATCAGGTTCTTGGCCCTTCATTGAAATGACAGGACTTTCCCAGGTCCCGTGGCAGGTGGGATTCTGAACAAGATACGAACCACAGCCTCAGTGTACCCAGATGGGCCTGACTTTACACTGCCAACCGAGGGATTGACCCTCGTAGCTCCCGGTGTCCCCAGGACAACGGCCACCTGAGCTGACCTCTTGTCCTTTTGTTGCCACACCAGGCAAAGCCATTACCAAGAAGAAGTATATCGGTATCCGAATGACGTCACTCACATCCAGGTGGGTAAGCAGGACTTCCGCGTCTGTGTCTTAGATTTAAATAAACCTGAACTTTAGAAGGCTCCCACTGGCCCCTTGACAGAGAAACCTTATGCTGCCTTAAGCATCTCAGTTTCTGGTTAAAATTAAGAAACATCAGGCACCTGGGGGGGGGTTCAGTCAGTTCAGCATCTGCCTGCAGCAGAGGTCATGATCCCGGAGTCCTGGGATCGAGCCCTGCATCGGGTTCCTTGCTCAGGGGGAGTCTGCTTCTCCCTTTCCTGCTTCCCCTCCCCCTGTTCTCGTGCTCTCTTGCTCTCTCTCAAATAAATAAAGTCATTAAAAAATAAAAAATAAATAAAAAAGAGAAACATCAGGAAAGAGAGGAAGGGCCATGAGCCTAGGCCTCTGGTTTTATCCTTCTTTGTGTGTGTGTGTGTGTGTGTGTGTGTGTTTGGAGCAACTCCTTCTTTCTAGAAGATTCTGCCCTCCTCCTTGAAGGCAGCCCTGAACAGTGGGGCGTGTTGGTCACTCTCCCTCATGCCTTACTTTCACGGCTTGCTCTGTTGAAACGCACATTCCAGGAGTGCCCCAAGCACCTTCAGCACAGAGCGCCCTGCCGTTCCTAAGCCCTGTCGCCTGTGGGCTGTGGCTACCAGAATGCTGGGTCAGGCCTCAATGACGGATGGGCTTGTTTTCCCCGAGCTAGTGGAAGGCGTGGCGTGTGGCCGCCAGCCTCGTAGCTTACCAGTGTTTTAACCTTGATGAAAAAGTCTGGTATCATCACATGAGTCCTGGTGACTAAGGGCATGGTTGAAATGCTTACAGGTACTGTCAGCAAAGAGCAGAACATATTAACATATAACATGGGTGTTACTATATTTATGATCACAATTACTTTATTATTAATCAATTGTGACTATATTACTGTGATTTAGATGCATATTAAATTTTTGGCCCTCCTGGATATGCACTGAACTGCCAAGACTAAAATGTGAATCAGTTACTTGTCTTGGAACCGTGGGAGACGGAGGTATGGAGAAGGAATCTAGGCCCTGGCATCTGGCTTCCTGAGTTCTTCTCCCAGCTCTGCTACTTCCTGGCTTATGACCTTGGGAATGACTTGACCTCTGTGCCTCAGTTTCCTTCTCTCCAAGACAAGGATAACAGTGCAGGCATTTGGGTGTGTGGTGAGGGCCAAGTGATTGAATGTGTGTCAAGGCAATTTAAAGCAGAATCAAAGCTCCTGGAGGCATTTTCTGTTGGAATCAGGGACAGGAGAAGAAGCTGGGTGAGAGGCTCAGTGGAGCGAGTCCCCTTGTTCACTTAATGTTAAAGTCAGTGTGTTTCCTCCCAAGCAGCAAAGCCAAAGAGCTGAAGGACCGCCATCGAGACTTCCCAGATGTGCTTTCGGGAGCATATATCATTGAAGTCATTCCTGATACCCCAGCAGAAGCGTGAGTTGGAATTATCTTCCCTTTCCCTGATGTCCTTGTGGTTCTTGTGGGTAGTGGGGAGGAGGCTGTGTTCTTTTCACATCGGCTCAGGTGGTTGTGAGGATCCCTGATGACATGGTTGGACATCCTTGGCAGTCTCATCTGCCAGTCCTTCTGACCTGGTTCAGCTCAGGACTCATCAGCAAAACGGTGCTTCCTGTCTTCAAAAGTCCTCGCTTCAGGTGGAAAGAGCGATTATTGAACTCTTCATGGATCTCTGGGGCAGGCCTGTCTGTGGAAAGAGGGTTTAAGGAGCCGTGTCCCTGGTATCTTGGACAGTGGTCCCATTCTAGGCCCCCAGATGGACACATCTCCTCCCAAAGTAGCCTTCTGTAATTCTGCCTGTTGTCAGTCAGGCCATACCCGTCCACACCTCCAGAAAATAGCCCAGGTAGCATCAAAGGAACATGGAAGGAAGCAGCTCAGCCAGCAGTCTGCCTTTGTTGCCTCTACTGACGTACTGTGCAGAGAGGAGAGCTAGACCGGGGACCTACAGGCTGTTCCCTGGAGTCTGGATTTGGCCCCCTGCCTGCTCTAATTTTACATGACCATGGGCTAAGAATAGCCTTTCATTTTTAAACAGTTGAACACAATTTTAAATAAGAGTAGTTTTTTTATGATACATAAAACTGATATGAGATTGACATTTCAGGGTCCATAAGTGAAGTTGAGTGGAGCCCAGCCAGTAAACGGGGCCGTGCTCAGTAGTCCTACACAGCCCACAGTGGGTTGAGTTGTGAAGGATGCCCGGTGGCCTGCAAAGCCCAAAATATTTCCTATCTGACCCTTTAGGGGAAAAGTTTGCTGGTACTGTGCTAGACCATCAAGGACCATAATAGCTTATTGGACACTGTCCTATATGAGAGCGGAAGTTATGGCAATAATAACACAAAGGAAGGCCTCATAATAGAACCATTCTACCTGCTTCTCTGGGACCTGCCCTCTGAGTTGTGACACCTGTTACAGGCAGGTTGGCCATGGTCATGGTCCATGGTAGGTGATATATGGCACATCCTTGCCTCCTTTGGGGTCAGTCTGTCATCCGATCATACCAGTTCTGGGAAGCATTTCTGCACTGGACATAATGGATGACTTGGCCTAAAACTCTCAAAGGAAGTAGTGCAATCCATTGGCATTTTGAGCCTTCTCGCATAAGTTAACCACGCTATCCCACTGATTGGCCCCGGCGCTTCTAGGTTCTAAGCTGGGTCTCTGTCAACGTCCGGTCGAGAACCTTCCAGGGCAGTTAGAGCAGGAGGAATGGAAGCATTAAATGTGTGTTTCCCTTTGTGTTGCAGGGGTGGGCTCAAGGAAAATGATATCATCATCAGCATCAATGGACAGTCTGTGGTCTCTGCCAATGATGTCAGTGACGTCATTAAAAAGGAAAACATCCTGAACATGGTTGTCCGCAGGGGCAATGAAGACATCATGATCACTGTGATCCCTGAAGAAATCGACCCATAGGTAGAGGCATGAGCTGGCTTTCATGTTTCCCTCGAAGACTCTCCAGTGGACGACACATGATGACTCTGGGCTGGTGGCACGGGACAGCCAGGACTTTGGACCACCATGTTGCTTGTCCAGCGGAAATACCTGGCAAAAAGAATCCTTCTTGATAGTTTGCAGGCAAAACAAATGTAATGTAGATCCGCAGGCAGAAGCTCGCCCTTCTGTATCATATATATGCTTTTCCTCGCCGGCTTGGACTGTTCCTGCTTAGACAGTCAACATTTGTCTCTTCCTTTTACCAAGTCATCATCTTAGTCCGACTAAGGCAGTCGAATAACGCATAGATGGACGAAGGTCCCATGGGAGCCAGGACGGATCTGGGCACATTTATGCTTTTCCTCCCAGTTGGCATCCAGAGAAGGCTGATGCCAGAGACCACGGGTGGGTGAACGTTGGCTTTCAAAATGGCTAGAGTTGCCGCTTTTAGGAAGCTCTTCCGAACTGGGAGCACAATGACTTTGAGTTTGAGCTATTAAAATACTTCTTCATACTCTGCTTCCTGGTGTGCTTCTTTCCCCTTTCCCTGCAAATGCCTTGTCACCATCTTTTGAAATGATTACAAGGTCAGCAGCGGTCCCTCATTAAGCCACAGCGTCCATGTGGGGTTGAGCCTAAAGACTTAAAACCAGTTATTTCAAAATCATCGCGTGGGGTTTTACCAGTGTTCGTAACAACCATGCTCACCCATTCTGGCTTCATACAATAGGGTTTGAGGACAGTTGCCCTTGCATCTGGAACTTTCCAAACTGAAGAGAGTTTGCTGACCCCATACATCACGCAGTCAGTCAACAAAGATTTCCTGAGCCTCTGTTCTGTGTCAGACCTGGTGCTGAGTCTAGAAGGGTCAGTGCACAACAGGATGGAGCCAGGCCCTCTGTGACCCAAGAACTCTCCTGTCCTGAGTTCCCAGAAAGCACAGGCTGAAGACGAGTCCTGTTGTCCTGGGTTCTGACATCAGAACCAGACCTTAAGTCTTGAGGGGGAGGTTAGGGCAGGACTCCCCTCAACATGCCCTCAATCAGGTGTGGCTTTAAGCAGCTAGAGATGCCTGGGTCTCTGTGAAAGCTTCCAGGAGTCTGGGAGGCTGGACACAGCTAGACTATTGCAGAAACTAAGCCTGAAGATCAGCTCAGGCCTTTGTCCCTGTGGGGAGCACACACCAGAGAGGAGGCCCTACACCAGGAGTAGAGGGGAAGGCTTTTCACATGTTCCGGGAAAAAGAGGGGCCTTGGGCCGGTGGGGGAGGTTCAGTTTTCTAGACTGAGAGGTTAACCCTTCCTCAACCAGTAGTTCGCCAAGGTCCTGTTCCTGACTGAAGAGGCTGTGGACAAAGGCCCAAGTTCAGTGTAGAGGACATCCAGTTAAGGGAGGCCCTCACAGCAGCTGGGGGCCTGGCACACCTGGTGTGTCCCTTTGCTCTCTGCTTAGTTGATCTCGGAAAGGTGGGAGAAGCCAGTTCCTCTCTGGGCACGGGTTTTGCATGGCTTTCCTCTCCACCAAAGGTGACAACTCAGAATTGGTTGCATCCTCAGACGTTTTCCCAGTGGGCTTGCTGCTCCGGGTGGTTCCCGGGGCTGAGGTGCTGGCCCAGGTGGGGAGGGAGCATTGAAGTCAGAGGCGGCCCCGGCCAGAGCCCATCTGGCTCCAGCTGTCATCCACTCGGAAGATCACGGAAGGCTCTGCTGGAAGCATCAGCCTGGAGACCACAGGCTCGGCCCTCTGTAAACACTCAGCAGCCTCTCCTCCTGCGGGACTCCTGTGGGGCTGGAGTTTTGCCTGCATATGGGGTAGCATGCAAGGCCACAAAGATGGCAGCTTGGCACACGTTGACACACTGTGTTTGGTGCCACGGCCACACTGACCTGTGGCACCCAGGGTCCTGTGCTGGCTGCACCCCACGCTGCCATGGCAGGTTCTCACAGACCCTCTCATTGTTTCCTCTTCTTGCTTTGGATTCTGATGGAGAGTTTTGCAATATAAAGGAGACTCACAGCCTGGGAGGCAGACTCGAAAGAGCATAACTTTCGGAGTTAGACACACTTGGGTTCAACTGTATGGCCTGTGGGCGCCTGGGCTGCTCCATGGGTTAAGCATCCGACTCTTTGATTTTGGCTCATGAGCCCCGAGTCGGGCTCTGCAGTGGGTGTGGAACCCATTTGGGATTCTCCCTCTCCCTCTCTCTGTCTCCCTCCCACCCTAAAAAACAAAACAAAACAAAACAAAAAAAACAAACCCAAACCAAGGTCTGCATCTTACTGGCTGTGTGACCTTTGAACAGGTTACTTAACCTCTCTGTGCCTGTTTTCCATCTGTGCTACTTCTTATAGCTGTTGTGGAGAGTGAATGAGTTAATATACGGCACGTGGTGAACACTTGCTAAATATTAGTGACATGGATGTTCACTGATGTCTTTGAGCCTCAGTTCCCCCCTCCGTAAAGGAGGGACCGATAAGTGTCCCCCCTTGCCCTGGAGCTGTGAAGGCTGACCCCGAGGGCGCAGTCTGGAGAGATGAGCAGCTGCATTGTTCCTGCTGTTATCAGCCTGCCCTCATTCTTCCACTGACAGGCTCAACAGGAACATCCGTGGGGCCTTGCCGCACGTCAGACGTCACGTAGAGCGTTCTACATTTATTCGCTGTTCCATTCTCTGATCAGCCCTGAGCTGGATGCTGTATTTATCCCCTTTGACAGGTGAAGAAATTGATGCTCAGAAATTAAGCATCTTGCTCAAGTCACAGAGCTGATAAGGGGGGGCTGGGACATCAGCCCATGAGGTCTGAGCGCCTGGCCTGTGTGCAGGGCTGGCAGCCCCTCTTTTAGGACGATAACTCCCAGCCTGTCCACCTCGGAGCCCGTCTCGGTCCATCCCCACTTCGAGAAGCTGGTTATGGGGGCCTGCAGCCTGCCCGGCGTGTGATTCCTCCAGACCATTTTAGACGCGTCCATGGTCCCTTACCAACCCTGCTGGCTGGCAGGGGGCCAGCGGCCCTTCTCTGTCTCCCGCAGAACTCCTGCTCACCCACACTTCTCCCACTCTCGGCTCCACCGGTCCAGTCCCTGCTTCCAGCTTTCGTGAAACCTTGAGTGACAACAGTCAGCACATTTGCACGGCTCAGCTGGTCCCCACCCAGCCCTACCACATGCTTCTCTAGATGCCTGGGCCAGGAGAGAGGCCACAGCACGAAGGGGGCTCCTTGCCATAACTTCTGGGGCCCAGCTGAGCAGGTGCTGTGCCCAGAAACCACACAGGGTCCTAGTCTTTTCTGGCTCCATTTCTGCATCTGCAAATTTTGAAGAAGGCTCACGTCTGGTGGGTGAGGCGAAGAGCAGCTCGCATTTTTAGTGGAACGCGCGCCGTGTTTGTCTTTACCCGGTCAACACCTCCGCCAGGCCTGAGACTCGGACAGTGGTGTGTTGACTGGCTGGCGAGGCCACTGACCCATTTCAGCAAATGTCCCTAAAGGGAGCCGGCCTGAGTCTATGCAAAGAGGTGTGTATATATGGGCGAATGGCCCAGTGCAGGTTCAAGGTCACTATTGGAAAGCTGGCCTCTCCTCGAAGGTGGTTCCAGGCGAGGTGAGAGGTAGGACAGCACCGGGATGGCACACAAGTTTCTACTGTGTTCTGCCGGCGTGGGGCAATGGGGAGGAACTGGCCGCAGCCCTGGGCTGAGCAGGTGGTAAGACTCTGTGTCTGGGTGTCACCCTGGGCCATCCTGGGGACTGGGGGGAGGGCGAGCTTGCTCTCCCAGCTGCTCTCTGCCCCATGCCCCTCACCTCCAGGCAGCTCCTCCTCACCTGAGACCGCCTGGCCTCCATGCTCACCTCTGCAGCCGGCTCCCAAGGCCAGCGGTCGGCCGTAGGCCCTCCCTCAGCCCTCCCGCCGGGCCCGGATCCCACCCAGCTCTAAAGAACTCTCGCTCCAGCCGACCCATGAGACGTGACTGCGACCTGGGATCTGAGAGAACCATCAGGATGCTGGCTTGCCGAGCCAGGCCCCTGTTTTAAAACACGTGTTGTATGTTGTGGGCTGCATTGCAGAGGCCCCCCGGCGCCCCCCACATGCCCCTGTCCCCCGCCTCCCATGCGCTCAGCCACAGCTCATGGAGAGGAGTCTGGCTGCCAAGCAGGAGGCCAGTTCTTGGAATCAAACAAGGCCTGCACGTTGGAAGCTCTGACCAGAGGGCCCACGTCTTTGCAAGGCGCAGGGCCCACGTCTTTGCAGGGCGCGAGGCCCAGTCCCGCAGGAGCCGCAGGAGCCACAGGGCTGCCGACCCAGTCCGTGGCCTGCATCCCCGGCCCGGTTGGGCAGACTCTGGCTGTCCGCGCGGGCTCCCCCAGGGGGCTGGCCGTGGCCCTCGGGCCCTTCCGTCACCGCCTGGGCGGAGCGCACAGCCCGGCCTTCCTGCCGTCGGGCAGGGGTTTTACTTAGTGCTTTCAAAGTGGTGGCCTCGGTGTGGCGCCTGCCAAGAAGCAGCTAAGGCCAGATGAAGTAAACACGAACGACAGCATTTTTAGTTAAAAACAAATAAAAGGCAACTCGGACTCTTGATGGAAACGGGTTTCTCTCAAATGGGTCTCACGGAGCCCGGTAAGCTCTTTGCACACACTGCCTGCTCCCCGCTCAGGCCATCCCCTCTCCCTCCTCCTGCTCCTGCCCCTCCTCCTCCTCGTGTACCCCCACGGTCTTCACTGCCACCCCGACCCCACCTGCCACAGGACTCTGCCGTATCCGTCTCGGTTCCCAGCCCCCCGAGGAGGCCGTTGTTGTTCCAATCCCCATTTTACAGAGTAGGACACTGAGGCACAGAGCATCAAGTAGCCAGCCGGGGGTCACACAGCGAGGAGGAAGGTGAAGCTGGTGAATCAGAGCTCAGGCTTCCTCTCTTTTCACCACTAGGCCTTTCTCCACTTTTGCTGGGGATGCCCAGTAACCTGTGACTGATTTTCCCATGGGGCTGTCTCTGAAGGAGTACAGAAAAGTTGGTCCCGCGCGGGCTCAGTGGCTGGTTTGTAAGCAGCACTTTGCAAAACGAGAAAGCTCGCCCCCGTGTCATGGGCAGTGCCCCCACGACGAGGTCATAAACGCTGAGGAGGAAGCGAGCCAGCGGGGGCCCCATCTCCTGTCCCCCACGGATTTGCCCCGACCCCGCAGGCTCCCCCTGGCCTGCCCGTCTCAGTGCCTTTCGCACCGTGCTGTCTCCCGATGAGCCACGAGAGCTGGAACACAAGGGCTGAGGCAGTTCCAGGGTAAAAATGTGCTTCACTGTTGAAGGCTCTACACTGATACGCAGCATCAAGAGTGCATCCTAGAAACCTCAAGGAAGGAAAGGCTAGTACAGCATTTATGCAGGACTCAAACCTCCTCAGAAATCCTGACAATCAAGAATCCTCAACTTTTCAAGCTATCCTCCGCCTCGTTATCCTGTTTCCTTCGTAAATTAATTGCACTGACATTTAATGACTACAATCAAGAAAGGCGGCGGTGTGGAAGGTTCTGAGCGGCTCTCTTACGCCAATGAAAGTAGACTGAAGCACACGGGAGCTTCCAGATAATGTGCTGTTGGATTATGACAGCTGAGCGAGGGGCTTATCAACTCAGCTTGTTTTAATCTTGGCTGAGACTTTTCTCCTGCCCTGGTTTCGTGCCTGGCACTGTGTGAAGGCTTTGCAGCCACCATCCCAAGGAATTCTGGACGGCTGACCATTGCTGCCCCTCTTTTCAGAGGAGGAAACCAAAGTTCAGAGAGGCAACTTTCCCTGTCCAATGACACACAGTAACAAAAGTCAGAGCAGAGGGTGCCTGGGTGGCTCAGTGGGTTAAGCCTCTGCCTTCGGCTCAGGTCATGGTCTCAGGGTCCTGGGATCGAGCCCCGCCTTGGGCTCTCTGCTCAGTGGGGAGCCTGCTTCCCCCTCTCTCTGCCTGCCTCTCTGCCTACTTGTGATCTCTCTTTCTCTGCCAAATAAATAAATAAAATCTTTAAAAAATATTAAAAAAAAAAAGTCAAAGCAGAGCGTGAAAACCAGGATTCTGCCTCCAGAGCCCCCGAGCTGGTTCCTACAACAGCGGCCACAGCACATCCTCTTGGTGGCACCCAAGGGCTCTTATCATGGCTGCCTCCGTGGTCTGAGCCCTGAGCCCGGCCCCTGTGTTGGATTTAGGCAGGGAAGGGGGCAGACATTTGTCAGTCACGGTTTTCTCATCAGTACAAACGCCTTAAAGCGTGTGAAACTGGAAACCCACAAAGAGGAAAAACATCGAAAAGCATCTGGAAAGAAAACTCGTCCACGCAAAACCTTGCACACAGATGTTTAGAGCAGCTTTATGCATAATTGCCAAAACTTGGAAGCAACCAAGATGTCTGTCGGAGGTCAGATGGGTAAATAAACTGTGGTCCACCCAGACAACAAAATTTTATTCAGTGTCCTAAAGAAATGAGCAATCAAACAATGAGAAGACATGGAGGAACTTCAAATGCGTATTTCCGAGGGAAAGAAGCCAATTTGTGAAGGCTGCATACTGTAGGATTCCAACTGTATGACATTTTGGAAGGACAAAACTCTTTGGAAACAGGAAAAAATAATCAGTGGCTGCCAGGAGATAGTGGGGAGAGAGAGATGAGTGATTTTTAGGGCAATGAATAAGAGACCCGCACATCTTTCCAAACCCATTAAATCTGCAACAGGGAGTGGGAACTCTAACATAAACTATCAATTCTGGGTGATAACAATGTGTCCACGTCGGTTGTAACAATGTACCAGTCTAGTGGGAGATACTGATAATGGGGGAGCCGGGGTGGGGAGG
The DNA here is from genome assembly GCA_003697995.1 of Taxidea taxus jeffersonii. Classification (NCBI taxonomy): domain Eukaryota; kingdom Metazoa; phylum Chordata; class Mammalia; order Carnivora; family Mustelidae; genus Taxidea; species Taxidea taxus. The sequence goes on along the minus strand of RCUC01169335.1, from coordinate 32,436 downwards.
GGTACTTAGGAACTCTGTACTTCCTGTTTAATTTTGCTGTGGGCCTAAACCTGCTCTTAAAAAATAAGGTCTATTAATTAAAATTAAAAAGCAAACTTCTGAACAATATGAGGTTCTAGTTCAAGCCCTAGAGCCAAAGGAAGCACCTGTCTGATCCAGGAAAATGCTTCAGATTCAGCGCATTCCCACCAGCCTCCAGCAGCGGCCCCTTTCTGCTTCCCTTGGCCCAGACTGCAGATCCAAGACAGGTGTTCTGGGCAAAGGTGAGAGGGGTGTGTCCTTTGGAAAAGAACTTCTCGAAGCAGCAGTCTCTCCCATCAGGTTCAAGCCTGCAGAGTTGACCTTAAAACAAAAATGAAAAACCCAGGTCTAATTGCTGCAGGTGTGGCCCCAGGCTCCTCCACATGGTTCCAAGCCCTGCTCCTCACAACCTGACCAGCCCCAGCTTCCCGATCCAAACTTTTCCCATGATAAAAACGTGTTCTGAGGGAAAAATAATCTGCTCCTGACCCCTGAGGCCTGGGAGCACTATGCCTTGGGCTGGAGTGGTGCTGTGAGGCCCTTGGGGGTGCAGTGTGGGGGGGTCATTGCGGGAGTCTCTCCGCCCTGGTGCAGACCCCTCTCCTGGGGGAATGAGTGCCCTGTCTTTGTGGCAAATTCATTACAACCTAGAAAGGACAAGGAAGCTCTTGATGAACAGAGCTGGCTCTACTCCACGAAGCCACTCTCATGTCCCTCCTGGGCTCTTGGGTCATGCCATTCGCCCCTGCGTTGTGCACCTGCCCGGTCCACGTGCTCTCTTCCCTTCAGGCATCTCTCCCTCTGCACTGTGTGGGGCTTCTCGGTTTGGGACCACTTGGTCTCTGCTCAGACAGGGCCCCTCTCCTCCCGCAGGTTGTTCTCATAACGTCCTCTTGATCTGTGAGGTCAGCATACTGCATCTGAGCCCCAGAACCCTTGAGTTATTCATTACTAGGCTAGCGGAGGTGCAAAGTTTCCCTTCAACACCTTGGCTGGGGTGACAGCAGAGGTGTGTCCACTAGGGGGCGAGCTGGCTTCAGGAAACTCTGGGGAGGCCTGAGACCTGGAGGTGAAGGGGAAGGATGCCAGGAGCAAGCAGCCAAGAAAGCAGGAAGCTGCGGACAGGAGCGGGCAGCTTCCTCCCTTCTGCCCTGTGCATTATGCAGTCCTGAGCGGAGGCTCTGAGCCCACCGCCTCTCTGCTCCCTTCTGCCTGCCGGTCGCCACAGCCCTTTCTCATGCACGGTGCTCCTGGACCCCATTGACTTGTTTATTGCTTGTATCTCTGGCTGAAATGTCAGCCCCTGTAAGGGCGGGGACCTTGGGCCACAGCCCCATTGGAGGAGGACAGCCTGGTAGGCAAAGAATGCTGGAGGAGAGGCTGAAGACGGGCCATAGAGACACGTCTGCGCCGTCCTGCCTGTTCTCTGGGAGGCATCCTGCAGCCTCTGGCAGCCTGCGCTTTGAAAGTTAGGACTATTTTAGGGGCAGGGGAGCACCTCTTTGATCTTCCATTTGGGTTGCTTCTTCCCCGTCCTGCTGTCCTGCTGTATTTACCTTCCTTTGATGGCTAAGCATTTCTCCCAATTTTGAAAGTTAGCGGGATTTGGGTGCCCCCCCCCCCCCGGCACTGGGCTGTGATCTGGTTTAAGCCACTGTGCATTTGCTCGTGGGGACACTCCTGGCCCGAGGACCCCCTCCACCATGGGTGCCTGATCCCACACACCCACCCAGAGCAGAGCCGGAGAACCTGCCTGCTAACAGGCACTCCAGCCGAGAACCCCTGCCTGCAGAGACCAGACAAGGTGTCTCCTTGTCATGCTGGGCCAGAAACACTGGGAACCAAGGCCACAAGTGGGTCTTCTCCAGGGTGGCAAATTGTCAGGCCGGTAACATTTATTCATGGCCATGTCTGCCTTACTCTGTGCCCACCCCCTGCTTCCCCAGAGCCCCTGGGTCCCCACCACCATCGGATGCTTTCTCGGGCTCTGATGTCCGTCACTTGCCCCTTTCTGGGGTTCCCAGAAATTCCCCCTCCCTGGGCCTCCTGAGCCCTCACTGGTATTACCGGTTGAGGCTGCTGGGGTTCCAGGCAGAGGATGGGGAGAGAGGGGGACGAGAAAGGAGGAGGAGCCGGCAGGCATGATGGGTCCAGCTTGGGGCAAGGCAGAGGCAGGAGCCGAGCAGAACCGGGTCAGAACGCACTTGCTGCTGGTCGACAGCCGGGAGCGCATTGTCAGCATCTCAGGGATGATGGAAACATTCTTCAGCTGCCTTGGGCCTTGGGCTTTGGTTTCTTCCTGTCTCTGACTCTGAGCAAGCAAACATTCCTTCTCCGTCCAACCAGGTTTACCAATTGTTTATACTTTGCTCTATTTCCTGTTGATAAATAAAAAAAGCAACACCCTGCAAACATATCTGAGCTCTCCTTTGACTGCTTTTGCGCAATCCCACTCTCCCTACCCCCTCACCTCCTTGTTATTAGTTTGGTGTGTCATTGTTTTCATACACGTATATACTATATACATACCTATGGGCAGTGTGAATCATGTGTATCGGTTTATGTGGCTTTAGGAATTTTGTTAGTGATATCTAGTGTGTACTAGTCTACAACTTGTTTTTTTTGTAACTCAACTTTGTCTTTTGAGATCTAGCCTGTGTGTGTGTACTTATATACATTTACATTAATATGTAAAATGTGTATATATAATATGTATATATATAATAAGTATATATATTATATATAATATATAACACAATAATGTATATTATAAAGTAAGTATATACACACACAAATATTTCTATTTCCCTCCATGTTAGTATTCCATCATATGAACATGTCCCAATCGATTTTTCTATTTCCTGAATGATTGGACCTTTATGGGGATGGGGTTCGGCCTCTTGATCTGCAGAGCGGGAATTGCTACACCTCTGTCACACACTGTGGAGCTTATGTGAGGGGACACAGGGGACAGTACCTTGCATGGCGATTGGCCACAGAACCTTCTCAAGACCTTCCAGGGGGAGTGGTATTCAGCTCCCAGGACAAGTGCTGGTGCACTATGTCCAGTGTCTTCTCCAATGTCCTCATTGCCTGCCTCTCAGGTTGACCCCATGAAAGGGGGGCTTGTGACCCATCCAGTAAGGGCAACACTAGGCTCCATCTGACAATGGAAGAAACGGTAGGAGTCATGTAACCCAATTTCCTGCACAAGCGACCACCACAGGCTGCCCACCCCTTGCATGCACCCTGCCCCCAGGAATGGGGAACCCCTAGCCCCAAAGGCAGCTCAGGCTTGTATTGGGTCAGGAATCTGTGTGTCCTGGTGAGTTCCACTTTTTTGTCTGGGGCTCCACGGTATGTGGCATATTTAGCAGCAGCTGGTGTACTGGCCCCAATGCTTGTCTTTCATTCTCTAGGCTAACGTCACACTTTAGAAAGGAGATGCAACTCTCCTAGATTATCTTCTCTCACGCCCTTGCCTCCTGCTCATCCTCTGAATGTGCTCCTGTTCCCGGTCGTCGGTGGTTTAAATTCCTGGCTGAGCTGAGAGCCCGCTGGAATGTTCGGGCCTGCAGGATACACCGGAGATGGCATGAGGCGCCCTCTGGGGCTGCCTTTTGCCTTTGTACAAACAACCCCATCCTGAACGCCTGCTGGCTTTTCTGCCCTCGTGTCTTCTTCCCATTCATCACTTTGCTTGGAACTGACCCTTCACCCAATTCGCACGGAAATCCAGACGGTGTCTGGGTAGCCTCTTAATCAGTGCGGCCTCTCTCCTGGCACCGTGAGGGGACCAGGGGGCTGGCAGCTCTGCGAGCCTAGACTGTTCCTTCCCAGGCCTCTGAAGCCCACCCCCACGGGCACCCGTTCTTTGATGAAGACAAGTGATGCTCAACCTTGGATAACTTGCCCTGAAAGCAGTGTCAAGCGCTGCCTTTTCACTTGCCTTTTCAGGGAGAACTAAGAACTTCTGGGCTCCAGGTTGTGGGTCTCTTGGAAGGAGCACATGCAAATGCAAGAGCTGTTGGCAGCCCGAGGTTTCCTTGAGAAGCAGAGAAAATGCAACAAGTGAGAGGAAGGGCGGCGAGAGCAATAGAGAGAGGGGCGTGGACAGGGCAGAGCGAAGGAGGGGGTCCTGGTGTGTCCAAGCCCTGGTTCCCAACCACTCGTGGGGCCCACCAGACGCCCCGGGGGGGCTCATAATGAGTCTTCCTTTGGCACGAGCCAGTTTCGAAACTGTGCAGTGTCTGTTCCTTGCAACTGTGTGAGCCTTGATTGACGCAAACCCGAAGCCGAGACAACTTTCTTGCCCAAACCAGCCACTTGACCCATTCCAGAGCCACTCCTGCCCCCTCTCTACCCCTGTGCCGATGGCCTCTCGGCTGCTGTCCTCCCATGTGCACTTTTGCAATGTGTTTTTATCGTGAGCCGTGTCTATTGCCTTGGATGGTGGGAGGACACAACACTGGAATTAATAAAACGTGGGAACACAAGAGGAAACTCCTAGTTAAAAGGGCCAATCTGGACTTTGTTAGGGACCCCGTTCCCCCAGTTCATCTGGCCTGGAGAGAGGAAAACAGCTGTCAGATGGAAAACACCTGGGCTTAGAACCGATCTGTGAGTTTACGCAAGCAGAACCTTCCAGCCCGAGGCTGCAGGAAGTGTGCGGCTGTCTGGGCCTGGTTCAATGTCAGTCACACCAAGTTGCTAGAAAAATCGCATCACCTGAGGAGAAAGTCCGCCCTCATCCCTGACCCACGTCGGGCCACCCAGTGTGGCAGCTCAGAGCCTTGAGTTCCGGAGCAGCTCTGCTGGGACGCAGGGGCCACGTTGGTTCTGGCCTGAGCTCAGCCACTCAGCTGGGCCACCTTGGCCAAGGGAACCTTCACTTCTGTGGGTTGATTTTTTTTTAAATGGTTGTAAGGAATCCTGGGCCCACCTATTTCGGAGAGTTTTAGGAGAATGAAACGGTAAGAATAAGGAGTGAAGGAGTTTTTGCCGAGCGGCCATGTGCATGACAAGAATGGCCGCCCTGTCTACTGAACGTGGGAGTGCGTGGACTCTCGTATTTTGTCCTCTACCACCTGCAGAAGATGAGATGAATTTGGGTTTTTCCCGGGCAGCCCTGAGAGAAAGGTTAGCAAGCTCAGAAAAGCCAAGGGCAGAGGGAGCAAGAGGCACAGCCTGTGATAGGAAAACAATGGGAAATTCTTGAAGGTGTAAAGAACCAAAGGAAGGATTTCTCCTCAGCGTCCTGGCTCTTCTGTAAAGTCCCTTCATTGCCCCCAAACTTCAGTGCAGGTTTGCTCATGGGTCAATGCTTGGCAGAGAAGAGCAATGGCGGAGGTGGTAGTAGCTTGGCAAGACCAGCTGTGGAGCTCAGTGGGCACAGGAAGCTGGAGCTACAGTGACCTTAAATATGAGCTACAGAAATCATGGGGGTTGTGTTGATGCCCTCAGGAGGTGACAGAGGAGCGGGAGCCCTTTCTACATAAATCTTATAGACCTGGACAACTGTCGTGGAGAAGGGCTTGAAGAGTCACGGGCACCCAACACCTTCCTGAAGTGTCACCTCTGCTTTCTACTTCCCCTCCAGTGTTCTGATGTCACCTCTCCATAGCATATCCAGAGGATACTGGATGTCTATCTGTGACTTTCTTGTTCCTGTGAATTTATTCCCTCCCCGAGCTAGGTTTCTGGCATGCAGAGAGGAAGAGCGTGAGCTTCCCATGGTCCAAACTCAATGGCTTTGCACTTTTTGAGAATCTTCGAGACGTACGGCCGAGTCAGCTGCGGATCAACATCCATAGTCCCCATCAGACTGATTTGTTTGCTCACAAACCCAACCCAATGCTTTAAAAGAAAACTTTCTCTGAGGAAAGCTGAGGGCAGAGCATTTCCCTTGGTGGGTGTGGACAATACCCAGCATGCAGGCACAGCCCAAGATGGCACTGCCCAGGGGCAGTGTGGTGCTGGGTTGTTATGGAAATGGTTTCCTGACTGGAGCCAAGGGCATTTCCTTTGGCTTGACCACACCCTCAGCTTCTTTTTATTTTGGATGAAAATAGCCAAGCAATTTGGCAGGAGACCTTGACCACTGGATGTGGAACTCGTAACTTCTGGGAAAGAGAGTAGCACCGTAAGATGTTTACAGGGTGACTCTTAGGATGCTACATTTTTCATGGACAATTTCTCTTCTGTTGTGTTCTTTCAGCCTTGAGGGGGACCAGTCCATAATGAGTTAAGGTAGGTGTCATCTCTAATGTTTGCAAATGTTCTGTAGATTAGTTCCATAGTTTAGCTAGGCCCTTTACATATATCATCTTATTTAATCTTACCATAAATGAAATAGGTATTATTTTAGTCTACGTAGAAGAAAACTGAAGCTTCAGGTTTGCCTGACTCCAAAACTCTTCTCTTCTCCCTCAACCTGACGTGTCCTTTCAAGCTCAGCTGGGAAGCCTGTTGTTCTAGAAAGCCAATCCCTACCACTGCCACCTGGGGACTCCCCCTGGCCCAGCCCTCTTTCCCAGATTCTTAGATCTGTGCTTGTGTGATGTTGGCTGAACACCCCTACTTCACACCACCCCCATATCTTCATCCCAGTTCCTGAAATCTGTCAATATGCCACCCTAGATGGCAAAACAGATTTTTGCAGGTGTGATTAAGTTAAGTATCTTGAGATGTGAGGATTATTCTGGACTATCTGGGTGGGTCTAGTGTGACCACAAGAGTCCTCAAAAGAAGGAAGTGGGAAGGACAGAAGGAAAGGAAGGAGATGTCACTACAGAAGCCAAGGTTTGAGGGATGCACTTTGAAGGCAGAGGAGGGGACACGAACGAAGGAGTCTGAGTATCTCCAGAAACTGGGAAAGGCAAGGAAATGGCCCCTCCCCTCGCACCTCCCGAAGGAATATACAGCCCAGCTGACACCTCCATCTTAAACTGTGAAGCCCAGTTTGCTCTTCTGCCTTCCCAGACTCTAAGATGATAACTTTGTGTTGTTTTAAACTACCCAGTTGGTGCTACTTTTTATGAGAACAATCAGAAATGAATACAGTCTGTGTTGGGATTTCTTTTCCCTGCACTTATATCCACCTCCCTTTCAGGATGTTAAGTTTCTAAAGGCTGGAACCACTCAAGTCAGTAGCTATATTTTGAGCAATATATTGCTCAAATATATATCACTCTGTATATATTTATATATAGATATATATGTCACTCTATTTTTATAGCACAGTATATCACTCTATTTTTGAGCACCCTGGAAAGCAAGGCAGACATGAGTGATACATGTCTCTGTCCTCAAGAGAGAGAGGTTTGTAAAAATACAAACTTTGTATTTTTAGAGGTCCCACTCAAAACCTTGAACAAAAGAGATGAGCGGTAATTAGTGACTGAGGGTCCCCATGATACAAAGAAAAAATTTTGGTAATACAAAAGAAAACACAAATATATTTAGTAAGCTTTTATAAATGAAACTAGAAATAGGGGTCCTCTGATTTTTTTTTTAATTTTTTATTTGACAGACAGATATCACAAGTAGGCAGAGGCAGGAGGAAGCAGGCTCCCTGCTGAGCAGAGAGCCCGATGTGGGGCTCCATCCCAGGACCTTGGGATCATGACCGGAGACGAAGGCAGAGGCTTTAACCCACTGAGCCACCTGGGTGCCCCAGGGGTCCTCTGATTTTTAAATTAACAGTCATGAAAGTAAAAATGTCCTTAAGTGTAATTTAATTCCAAATGGAAGAGAACAAGGAGAAGGGGAGGCAGCTGGAGCCTTGGCAATGTGAAGGAGAGGGGGAATTTGTGAGAGGCTGGTGGAAATTAGCTGAAGGCTGTAAAGGTCGAAGGGCTGGGAGGTTCTGAAGGAGGAGGGGCTTGGTAAACTCCTCTAATTAAGTTTGCCTCTATGACCCATGACTGCTTATTCTTGCCTTTGAATTGCTAACTAAAAAAATTAGACCATTTGCCCAAGGTTAGAGTGGCCTTTATCTTTACACCTTGGCTCTTACCTCTGAAAAGAATAGCGGGGAACAAGAACTGGAATTGTTAGCTTCTGATCCCTGCACCAGGTGTGCCTTGACCCCTATGTCAAGGACAGGCATCCTGCCAGGGAGACCGCCCTGTACCCAGATAGGTCAACTGCTTCAATGTGCAATTCTCAAAGATCACCTGTATCAGAATTACCTGATTCATATTAGGGTTCCTGAACCCTTTCCAGACCACTTGATTCTTTTTTTTTAGATTTAATTATTTATTTGAGGGGGGGGAGAAAGAGAGGGGGTAGGGAGGGGCAGAGGGACAGAATCCTCAAGCAAAGTCCCTGCTGAGCACAGAGCCCAACTTGGGGCTGAATCTCAGGATTCATGGGATTGTGTCCTGAGCCCAAACCAAGAGTTGAACCCTTAACCAACTGAACCACCCAACGAAACCCTTAACCAACTGAGGCACCACCCAGACCTCTTGATTCTGATGTTACCTAAGATTTGAGAACAGTGCAGCTTTACAAAATAACAATCTTGGTAACTTTATGAGCCCCATTAGCATGAAGTTTGGGGCCTTTTTACACTTGGACTGGACCAACTGATTTTTGTGATTGATTTTCCTTTTAATCCCTAGAGAACTGGACAGTTGGATAAACCATCTCTCATAATTGCCCTCTATTAAACCATTATTAGGTGTAACAACAGTAGACATTTTATGGCCATTTCCAGCATATGCCAGTTGCACGAAATAAAAATTTATTACTCTACCCATTTGACACATCCCATCAGATCAGTACACTACTCAATAGCATGATATATGGCTCTTAAAAGCCCGATGCTTGAAAAATAGAGGATGGTGGACTTTGCCTAGAAAACTTTTGGGAATCAGTGCTATCCATAATCATAAAGCCACTGTTGGGAAAAGTATATTCCCACACTCCAAGTGTTTGATGACCTGGATGTCAGTAATTTGGTTGTTTTATAACATGATGAAGCAATGAAAATTAATCTTTCTGACAGATTATTTCATCACTCTTCATTACTGGCATTATCTAAGCTGTAAATGATTAACAGCCACATAGAGATGGACACACTGGGTAATGTCCCTGCAAGCAATGCTAGGAGGCCGGTAGGATTCCTTGTGCTCATTTTCATGCACAAGGAACCAGTTTGGTCAGCTAAGGTCGGGAAGCTCCCCAGCAGGTGGGCTTCTGGACACTAGCCCTGGGCTTGTGGTTGGAGATACAAGTTACTCATGATAAAATGATTGGAGAATGGTGAATGGTAGATTTCTTAAAAATGGCATTGAAAAGGAAGGTCAACACAAGGGCTCTAACTTTTCCTAGATCGGGGATCCATGTCATGTGGTGTTCACATTTAGAATTACACTGCATTTTTTTTTTTTTTAAGAGGGAGGGTAGGGGGAGGAGCAGAAGGAGAGGGAGAGAGACAATCTAGGCAGGCTCCACACCCAGCATGGAGCCCAATGCGGGGCTTGAACTCATGACCCTGAGATCATGATCTGAGCTGAAATCAGAAGTCAAACGCTTACCCGACTGAGCCACCCAGGCACCCTATGCCATATTTTTAAAATTGCTATTTTGAATATGCTTCCTGGAAAATCAAATATGTAAAAGAGATGAGCCAGAGGGAGTGTTCACATTATAGCAAAAGTTTTGCAGCAGGAGCCAGTGGGAAGCAAGCAGGGCTCTGGAGGTGGATAGAATTGGGGTGCAGCTGTTGCTCAGCTAGCTTAGTTACTAGCTGTGTGTCACTGGGCATTTTTCTCAACTTTATTTCATCTCTAAAGTGGGCCAATAAAGTCTACCTTATAGAATTCTGGTGGGGTTTTGAGACACTTCATATAACATGGCAGCCTTGAGGTTGGTCCTTGCTAAATGGGGGTGACAATGATGATCTTCAACCCCATTATCACTCTTCAGTCTGACCCCTTAAAATATGTGGAACAATAATTCATGCCTAATTTTTAGAACAGTATTGATTACAGAAAACATATTCTGCCTCTCTTTTTTTTTTTTTTTTTTTTTGCCAAGAGGGATATTTGAAATGTTTTATTCATCTTTGTGATCACCTTCCCTTCTACAGTTAGCTGGGGCCTCTGGCCTTGTTAAGAGGTGCACGCTACATAGCCTGGTTGAATTGTTGGCAAAGCAGTCTTGACAGGGGGTGGGGAACTTGGGTTTCTCACCCTGTGAGCAGACCATAATTAAATGGCTAGACCTGAGAAGAGTCAACAGAGACTATTATGTCCATATATTTACCTGTAATTAAGATGCACAATGGTTCTTTGAAATAGGTGTGCACTGCGTGTCACAGCTCCTAGCACTGTGAGATCTTGGGAACCTGTCTGGATTTCCTTTTTTTCTAAATTCGGTTTTGCCAGAGACGCCTTTGGGGCCTTCTGGCCCCTGGCTCTGGATCCAGTTTTAACAGAAAAGGGAATAAGCTAGAGTCTCTTTGTAATCATAGGCTCCTTGGCTGCCATGGGCTTCCACGGGAAGTGGCAAGTATTTCTGACCATAGGAAGAGCAAATGTAAGGTCAGGGTTAAGCATTAAGTTCCGGCACCACTTCATTGTTCTATAAAGAGGGTGTGATCATAGTCATACTTGTCTTGGAAACTCTGTGAGGATACATGAGATAAATGCTGCCACAGTTCTCAGCACGACACACTGAGCCAGATAGAGCTTACTGCTGTCATGTCATCTGGTCTTCCAGGCCGGCTGGGTGCCCTCCTGTGGGTGACCGTGACTGCAGAGCATGGATTCCGGCACTTGAGGCAACAGCCTGTACAGCTCAGACTCTCCTGAGAATTAGAGGAAAGCCATGAATTCTACCTGTGTCTAGCAAACACCCCCCCACCCACACACACACTCACTAAGTGTCCATGAGGCCCTTCATTCGATAAGTCTGTGGGACTGGGTTTTGGAACATGTGGCTCACGGGAAATTACCAGTAAAAGTATGGAGCACTTACTGTGAACTATCCTTGAAGTCCATCAGGATGCAAAATGGCAATGGCATTTACTACTTTTCACCAGCACTTTCTTCTTCTTCTTCTTCTTTTTTTTAATGTATTATTTATTTGACAGAAAGAGAGCGAGAGATCACAAGTAGGGCAGAGAGAGAGAGGGGGAAGCAGGCTCCCTGCTGAGCAGACAGCCCGATTCGAGGCTCCATCCCAGGACCCTGAGATCATGACCTGAGCTGAAAGCAGAGGTTAACCCACTGAGCCACCCAGGAGCCCCCCCTTTCTTCTTTTTGAAGCTGAGTGTCCAGTGGGCTGACCCCAGTCTTCTTCCTTGAATCTCAAATTCGACCAAGGTCAGAATCTGGATCTCCATGGAGGAGATGTCTTTTCCAGGAAAAGGTCTAAATGCTCAGATTAGAAAACCCATACTAACGAGAATTGCCTGTGTGGCTCTTCACTCAAGTTAGAAGTATTTTTATGGTCAAGTTCAAGCAAACTGTCCCAGTAAACTTCTTTTGGGGAGGGATGAGGTAAATCTTGAACAGATCACATGGTTCTTTTCTGGTGGTTAGTAAGTAAGTTACCGAATAAGGTATATGCGGGAATAAAACAAATTAGGAGTGGAAAAGGAGAGAAATGCTGGTTCAATCCATCTTTATCCACATGCTTGCTTGTTTATTGCTCCTCCTGCAGTCTCGAAGCCCCAAGTAGGCAGGGCCCCTGTGTTCTTGGCTCGCTGCACAATGAGTGCCTGGCACATAGGAGACCCAGTAACAGTCGTGCTGTAAATGATGATCTCTGATTCTCAGACCCCTGTTCCGTGGCAGAAACTCCACCAACCAGCATAAGTGCTTCCACGGGTATTTTAAGGACCCATGGAATGGTTTTGGTGTCTCTATTTGTGGTAGAAAAATATATTAAGAGAAAAATCATCGGCTCCTATAGAGCACTGAGCCATCCAATATATCTTTCCTGAAGTTCTTAAAAATTCGAACAAGGCTGACACAGCTTATGCGAATTAAAATGTTTCCTTCAGAGTTGTTACGGTCATCTTCGCTTCAGTAACATTCGCTGAATCTGTGACTTATTTGCTGTCGAGTCTTTGACAAGGACCACGACATCCAAATATGATATTGTTTTTGTAAGCTTTTCGGTCATTTTGCATTAAAACTTCGGTAGTTGGTTTTCTTTTCTTTCTTTCTTTTTTTTAAAAGATTTTATTTATTTATTTGACAGAGAGAGATCACAAGTAGGCAGAGAGAGGAGGAAGCAGGCTCCCTGCTGAGCAGAGAGCCTGACGCGGGGCTTGATCCCAGGACCCTGGGATCATGACCCGAGCCGAAGGCAGCGGCTTTAACCCACTGAGCCACCCAGGCATCCCCAGTAGTTGGTTTTATTATGAATGTATTTATGTATGTGCAATAGATTTAAACGATGTCAAAGTTTACACAGTAGGAGGGGAAAGTCCCCTTATAAATTTACATTGCCACTTTCAGAGGCAAGTGTTTTTCATATCTTGCTGTTTGGTGATCCCAACTTCTATGGATGTTGGCATTTACTGATAGGACTGGAGGGACCCCGTGAAAATATGGGTCTTTGTCTGGTCTTTTGCACTCTTTTTTTTTTTTTTTTAAATTTGACAGAGATCACAAGTAGGCAGAGAGGCAGAGAGAGATAGAGAGGAGGAAGCAGGCTTCCTGCAGAGCAGAGAGCCCAATGTGGAGCTCAATCCCAGGACCCTGGGATCATGACCCAAGCCAAAGGCAGAGGCTTTAACCCACTGAGCCACCCAGGCGCCCCTCTTTTGCACTCTTTAAGTGAAGATGTCTTTGGCTGGTACTAGGCTTTAGAATTCCCTTCACAACTACGGGTCTCTCTTTTCACAGCGATAGAACAAAACTCGGGTTCTGATCCATGTTCACCCAATCTGTATTTTGAAAAGCAGAGTGTGTCCTATAAGCATATTGCTTACCTCTAGGAGCTCAGAGTTTAGCTCAGGAGATGAGAAGTAGACATAGAAGAAATTTGACAAGGCTGGATGCATATATGAAATACCCCATCAGTGGGCAGATATTTTCTCATGCTCCATCAAAGGCGACAGCTCAAGGTGGGTCTTGGGGGGTAAAAAAGTTGCAGAAGGAGCTGAGCTGTTGTAAGGAAATGAGATGAGTTGAGGCAGGGTAGGTCTATTGCTGGGACATGGGTCGGCCAGGAGAAAGGTTGTGCAGACGCCAGTGGATTGAATGGAGATAGTAGAACACCTTGAATGTCAAACTTGGAAGTCTGTCTTGTAGACAATGGGCCCTGAAGGCTTCTAGAAGATTGTCTGATAGCAGCTGGACACAGGGCAAAAGGCTAAAGAATGGATCCAAAGCCCAGACAAAAAGCCCAAAGCATAAAGGTGGCTATTACAGGCCTCTAGGTCCATTCACGATTTCTGCAGAGAGAAAGCTGAGCCTCGTTCTGCAGCCACAGATGCAGCATCTCTCCTGGATCAGGCTCCTATGTGCTTCTGAAACCCCAGCTCTCGCCGCTTGCCTTCCGGGATGTTATGCTTCCCTTGCAATTCTCCCAGCGTGTTGTGTTTCGTTTTATCTTCATGCCCCTGTACATACTAATCCCCGTGCCCCGAAAGCCCTCCTCAACCGCCATCCCTCCCGGTGCCTCCCCAATGCTGCCTCTTTTCTTTTGTGACTTGGCCCAAGCACCCCCTTTATGATTAATGCTCGTGCCCTGTGCCCTCCTCTCCAGCTGGGAGCCTTTCCTAGGTGTCCACAGAGCCTCTTTGTCACCTTATCATGCTCTGTTGTTGTCACCAGCTTGCACAGGTCTTCCCGTCACATCATACACTCTTCAAGGGAGGAGACCTTCTTTTCCTCGTTTCGAATCCCAATACCTGGCCCAGGACTTGACAGGGAGCGATCACTCTATATACTCTTACTGGGTTCATGACGAAACTCTTCACTTTCTCCTCCCAGGAACTGACTTGAACTAAAGCAAAACATTCTAAAGGGAGAGCTTCTAGGATGTAAGTATAGTGAAACCCTAGGAGTGTGGTTCTCAAGTGTTAGGCTGTGTCCCCTCGATGTGTTACGAACTCTTCCCAAGAAGGGTCAGTAGAGGTGGATAAACACTTACAATACATTGTTGTTTCATTATCGTGGTGCAGACTGTAGGCTCACTGGGCTAAGCAGGGCCTTTGAAGTAAGGGAGCTCTTTCCCTGATCTTACTTCTAGGAGGCTTAGTGTGAAATTGGGTCAGAGACAGACGTGGAGGTGAGGATGTGACTCTGGAAGAGAATATAGTCGGCAATAAATATTCCTGATCAAATGGAAATATGGTCGCAAAGGGCAATTGAGTGACTATCCCACTAACACTGGGTGCTTTTATAGAAGGCATGAGAATTCTGTTGTAATCTTTAATGTTGCTTGTGTCTTATATTCTTCAGGTTCCTTCCTGCCAATATTCTGAGTGAGAACTGTGGCCCTAGAAAGTGTTCCTGGTTTACTAGGACCCCAGTCAGTAGGTCACAGGTCTTAGGGTGCAGACCATGGGAGATGTTAGTGGCCTCCTTTTCCCCTAAGCCTGCCACCATTTTTTTTTTCAAACTGATGAAATGATAAAAAGTCAAGGACTGCTTTGCTCTTGCTTTTACAAAATTGTCTCCCTTGCAAGTTCTACAAATGTGTCTTGTATTCCAGGTTATGTAACCACTTCCCAGACGCAATTATTTTTCAGTTTGGCTATTCAGGGGCAGATGATTTTCAAGCTAAAAGAAAGGACATTCACAATCACAGTGTGGAAACTTACTATTCCTTTTACAATTTTCCTGAAATTGTGTTAGTGGTTGGCTCTTCATCATAGATGGTGACTAATGTCTCTCTTCCATACGCATCTCTTCTGCCTGCTTGATCAGTGTCTGAGAAAAACATGCTGAGAAAAACCTCCACCAGGCTTGTGGTTTTATGAATTTTTCTTCGCAATTGTGTCAGTTTTTGCTTGATGTGTTTCAAGATGATTTTGACAGATGCGACCGAAGTTTGGTGAGATGTTTCTTTTATTACTCTGTGGCATTCCTCTTTCTATTAGTGAGTTTTACCGCAAGTTGTATCATATTTTGCTATAAATTAACATCCCCATGCCAATTTTGATTTAGCACTTACGTGGGATGTACAGCCTTTCCCAATATTTTCTATGCCATCTTGTTTTAGGCATAACTTTATAGACAGGATATAGCTTGACATTTAAAAAAAATACAAATGGATAGCCCTTTTCTTTTAAGCAGTGGGCATAGCCTATTTACATTTATTTTGATTCTTTGTATATTTGAACTGATTGTAAAGACCTCTCTTACGTTTTGTGCTTACCATCCTTTCTGTTTGCATCCTTTTTCCTTTCCTTTGCACCTTTTTTACTTAGATGGGTGACATTTTATTTTGTCCTCCATTTCCTCTTTTTCCTACATAAATTTGGCATTTCTTTTTTTTTTTTTAAGATTATATTTCTTTATTTGAGGGAGAGAGAGGGAACACAAGCAGGGGAGCAGCAGACAGAGGGAGAGGGAGAAGCAGGCTGAGCAAGAAGCCCGATGCAGGGCTTGATCCCAGGACCCTGGGATCATGAGCTGAGCTGAAGGCAGACACCTAACTAACCGAGCCACCCAGGCGCCCTGAAGTTTGCACTTCTTATTTTAATTCTTGCCATTAAATTTCAAAATATAAGGTTATTTCTATCTATGGTTTTCCATCTTGTAATAGCTATTGGCATTTTGATAACATCTGTCCAATGCATTTATTGTGTGTAAACGTGTCTCCCCGAGTGATGTCATCATAACTCATTACACCCAAATGCAGACCTACAGATACTTTGTCGCAGGTTTCCACTGTTTGGGGTATTCGTCTTCAGTTCTTTGGAAAATCGCCTTCCTTTTGCTTTTGGAAACTGCTTCATCCGGGTGGGAGTTGCCATGTTCTCGAGACCTCAGCAGCTGCCCTTCGACGATTGGATGAGGGGTGAGCATGTGACCTCAGTTCAGCCAATCAGAGTCCTTTCCTGATTTTTTTGAATGGGAACAGGAAAAAAAAAAAGAGCTTGTCCTCTCTAGCCATCGAGCTGCGATGGCTCGTGGGTGGCGCGAGTACCGGGCGCTCTCTTCTTCCAGCCCTCAGTGGAAGAGAACGAAGAAACAACAAAACCCCCCAAAGAGGCACATGACTGAGGGGTACTTGACTCCTCAGGAGAAAGTACACGAACTGTCTGGAGCTGTCAGTGTGCCGAAGGACCAAGATGGTCAAATGAGCACCTACATTTAGGGAGGAAAAGCCCCTTTATGCCTAAAGTACAAATGGTTTTGACTTTTCTGTGAAGATCTGAAAGGGGTGGGGGGAAGGACTTCAGAATTGTAATCATCGTCCTTCACGGAATAGTGGGAAGAAACTAAGAGGTTCACGCACACAGATATGCCACCACCTGAAGAAAGAGGAAGGAGCTTTGGAATAGAAGAGGAAGTTGGAGTGGGATTGGAGAAAAGTTTCTGGAATCAGGGAGGATGAAAGGATCAAAGGGAGTTACTCTTTGAAGTCCATGGAAGTGGTCCCTTCAGAACAAGGGACGGGACCATGAACTATGGTATGTGCTAGAAGGTGAATTCATACACCGTGTGAACATGAGAGATGACACTGTCTAAAAGAGAACATTCAAAATTAATTTTGAAGAAATTTTGAATGACAGGCTTGGTGTAATACCTGATGTCTGCCTGAATCTTCTCTTGTTCTCTGTGCTGGTGTGGAGGTGCACAAGCGTGCACCTGCTTACAGTGGGCAGAGGCTATGTGCCTACCAGGCAAGAGCTCGAGAGGCATGACCGTGGGCCGCTCCGGCTCATTCCTGTTTGTGCGGGTGTCCCAGGAGGAAGGGGCGGGGGGAGGGTAGTAGGTAGTATTGGCCCAGCAGTGCTAGGACAAAGGGAAATCGGTGTTTTCTCTTCCTTATTTTGGGCTGTGTCTAACAACTTTTATTCTCATGGCTTTTGTGCTTTATTCTCCGTGAGAGAGGGTGAGCAAGGAGAATGGAGCCTTGGCTTTTGAACACCTTGCACAATGAGCCTGGGCCTGGTTCAAAGAGATATCCTTTCTGGAAGATGGGGGACATGTTGGCTTCTTAGCGAGTCCCTTCTTGCCAGAGATCTCCAGATATTACATCTGCGTGTGCTGGGATGAACACGGTGATGCCAGCAAGCCCTGGCCAGATGCCCTTACAGAGGACACCTGAATGCAGATGCTGACGCTTGGAGTGTTAACTCACAAGCTCTCGATGACAGATGGCTGCAACACTCTGAACACATCCCGAGGCAAAGGAAAACAGAGATCGACGGGGAGAGGAAGCCTGTGAAAGAGATAGCTGGGAGGGAGACCTGCTGCAGGCACATGCCAACAGGAAAGCAATGGGGGGAGGCGGGGAGATGGGCAGCCAGGCCAAGGACAAGAAGCTCCGGGCTCTCTGGTGGGACCAAGTGTGACTTCTGAGATGGGGCTGCGCATACATGGGGTGGGCTGGGAGAGGGTGTAGAAAAAGGTCCCGAAGGCCGGCAAGGCAAACAGGAAGCTAGGACACCAGCTGCTGTGGTTCCAGAAGAGCATGAAAAGAAAGAGGGAGCTGGACCAGGAAAAGGTTGGAAAAGGTTAAGGCCTCACAGCATGGAACAGCAGACACAAGGTGACCGAGCTGAGGTGATAGAGGGGAGTTGGGCAATCCGTGTTGGCAGCACGAACAGGAAGCCGCCCCCTGATCCCTCGGCAGCCTCTGCCATAGGCATTGCCACACAAAGGGCACTGAGATAATCTGGTGCCAGGGCTTCTGGGGCACCGTGGGGGCTGTGATGGATACTCATTAATAGACCGTTTCCTCAGTCCTCCTTCCGGAACACACTAACTGCCAAGGGCACCTGTGTGGGGAAGAAGCTGCGGGAGCTGGCCTTCCCCCGCACAACGGCTGTCCCTTCACCCACGTCCCCACCTGAACT
The DNA here is from genome assembly GCA_003697995.1 of Taxidea taxus jeffersonii. Classification (NCBI taxonomy): domain Eukaryota; kingdom Metazoa; phylum Chordata; class Mammalia; order Carnivora; family Mustelidae; genus Taxidea; species Taxidea taxus. The sequence continues at coordinate 14,414 of RCUC01169335.1, read as the reverse complement.
CTCTGGAGGACCAGAGGCTCTCTGCCCCCACCTGCAGCCGCCCTTCCTCAGGAGGCCTTTTCAGAGACAGAGTGACCAGTGGGAGGGAGAGGGGTCGGGTCTACTCTACCGACTTCCCTGAAGCTCTGTGGTCTCATCTGTGAAATGGAGGGAAGGAGAGAGAGGACTGGGCCTGGATATTCGCCGGGGGCCTTGCTAGTTCTGGGATCCGGTGACTTAGGGGCACCTTTAGCTGCAGGTGTGGGAGTTTCCAAGCAGAGAAGGGAAGGGGTCCTGGAAACTGGCATGCTCCTGCTCTTTGGACACAAGGCCAATTAATTTCCCTTTCTCAGCCAACAGGAAAGAAACATTTAAGCTAAAAGTGGAGGGAACTAAACTAAACCTTGGAGCGACCTGATAAGTAAGAAGCCCAGCTCCAGTTAGGGGACAAAGAAGCAGCAGGGCTGGGAGGCACAGCGTGACCACAATAGTCACCGCGGCGGATCAGAGAGTAGATCTTAAGAGTTCTTATCACAAGGAAAAAACACATTCCTTCTTCTTCCTGTTTGCTGCATCTGTATGAGAGGCTGGACAGTAACTAAGCTTACTATAGTTGTCATTCCATGCGATAAGTAATGCACATCATTATGCTATATACCTTACACTTTAAAATGCTGTATGTCTGATATCTCAATCAAACTGGAAAAAAAGTCTGACTCCCCCCACCCCAAAATCACTCGGAAACATTATTTTAATGTATGAGAGGGGTCTTGATGGATTCCTTTAAATAACCAACTTCCCCAATTGCCGTACAAATAGGGTCCCGTTCACACAATGTTTCTCATGAAGTTTGAAGAGCAGGTCTATTAGGTAAAGAGAAATGTAATTAAGATTCTTTCCAGGGCTGGCTTGTGACTCATAAATTCTTTAAGAATAGGCAGGAGCCTGTGTGTGATGGGAAGCCATTTATTTTATTATTTTATAATCTACTTAAAAATTGTGCTCATCCTTTAGAAATCTGCTAGTATAAGTGATTCACTAAATAAGCATAACCGGTGATATCATCAAAACACAAATTTACTTTTTCTCTTTTTCCCTTAAAAATGTATTCAATGGGAATCTCTTCCCCTATTCCCGTAAGAAAACTTGGGCTGGAACTTCTTCAGAAATAGAGTGCTATGGTCCTTTGAATCATAAAGCAGTTTTTGGGCTAGTGGCCTGGGGTCACTAAGGCCTGGGCACTAAGCTTAGGGCTCAGACACAAGGATCATCCACAGCTTTGTGATCCAGCTAGCCAGGGCAGAAAGCAGGTGCAGCAAGACCTGCCTCCAGCAGCTTCAGTAGCGGGTGGACGGAAAGACCAGGAGTAGCACAGTGTCAGTTAACCACTCAGGGAGGGTCATTGGAGGAGGCAGGAGTTGCCCTGTGGGAGGGTGGGTATGGGCCTTCTCGTCAGCACAGGTGAATGAGAGGCTTATGGCCGGAGCTGATTAGGAAACATTACCGTGGAATTTCCTCCTTCTGAATATTATGGGGCAAAGACAAAAATGTATTCTCCTTTCTTCTTCTTCTTTTTTTTTTTAAGATTTATTTATTTATTTTAGAGCGAGCATGTGTGCAGGTGCATGCGTGAGCAGGGGGAAGGGCAGAGGGAGAGAGAAGCGCAAGCAAACTCCTCGATGATTGTGGAGCCCAACATGTGGCTTGACCTCATGACCCCAAGATCATGACCTGAGCCGAAACCAAGAGTTGGATGCTTCATCTACTGAACCACCCAGGGGCCCCTACAACTGTATTATCCTTCTTAGAGATATTTATTTGGGAAGTGTATTTAATATAAATGTAATGTGAAAGATGGGGATATAGTTTGCTCTCTTAAATAAAATAAAGCATTTTCTCTTTTATTCTTCTGTTATGAAGTTACAAAATGATCTGGAAATTAAATTTTGATCACTGATTGCAATGACTGGTCAACGGGACTGTTTCTGTTTCTCGGTTTATCATTTTTGCTTCTGTTTTTGAGGAGACTTTTAAACCTGGGCACAAATGATAACTCGGGACTCAAGCTTTACCTCATTTTAACTCCCCCTGGCTGCTGTCCTGTCAGTACGTTAGAATTATCTGAAGTGGTTTGTGATGAGACACTTACGAGATCTGGGGTTATCTCTCCCAGAAATGTCAAGGATCTTCCCATCCCTATCCGCGGGGCCCAGTGGAAGACCTCACCTGCTCTGTGGAGCCTGGGTAGATCCTCCGAGTCCACAGAATCGGCTTCACAGAGCCCCGGCCCGTACCACCCAGCAGCTCCTGCATGGGCAATCTTTGTACTATTCATGAGTTCATTTTTACTTTTTAAATTAAAAAAAAATCATTTGTGTAGATAATAGTTCGGAACAACCAGTGATTTCCTATTTGTAAAAAGTTAATAGATAATTTAGATGAAGATACAAATTTTTTAATGTCTAGGCACTGCTAGTTACCGCCTCATAAATCTTTTACTATTATGGATCTATCTTATCTGTGCCCCAGAGACAAGCTTAGAAAGGTCTTTGATTTCACTGAAGTCTGTTTTCTTAAGGCCATTTGCCTCCTGAAGTCTCCAGCACGTGTCTCTAGTGCCAGTCCTGATTCAGAGGTCTCTAAGGGGCCAAGTGGTTTTCCTACGTTATTTTCCATTGTGCCAGTGACATTTCTCTCCAGCTGGATTGTAAGTGCCTTCAGGCAGGGATTGTTTTCTTCTTTCTGGTAGGTTTCCAGGCCCCTCATACAGGGCATTGGGTGTGACTGTGTTCTCAAAGTATGTGTGCCTCTGTGTACCCCAATACGCACACGCTGTCATGAACTCACCTCTCACCACTCTCCTCCTCAAAACCCTGCCAGGGCTCCCCATGTCCCACTGAATTATATACAGAGTCCTCGAGGAGCTATTTAAGACCAGAAACCCAAACCACTTTTCTGCTCTTCTCAAATGAATCCTCTGCAGCCCCATTCTGAATTTCCTCCCAGCCCTGCTCAGAGCGTTTCTCTGGGGGTGCCCCAAACCATCTAGGAAGTTTGAACAGAAACATCTCCAGGCCCAACACCAAAGGCAATGTATCAGAATCTCAGGGTGGGGGGCCCAGGCATCTGTATTTTAAACTGGTTTCTCTGATGATTCTCCTACAGGACCCAACACAGCTCTGTGACCCCATCTTAGAATGAGTCCTGAGGAAACCCAGCAGCCCACCATTGCATGTGGTTCTATTGAAAAACAAAATGGAAGTTTAGCCAGCTCCGACCCCATGTAAGTTTCTGTGTTTAATGAAGATGGCTTCTAGTAGGACCTGGAAAAGCAGCTTGTGGTTTCTCCATCCCCAGGGAGGGCCCTTCTCACCTTTGGGCCACAGGGCAATGGGAGGCAAGGTGGTTTCTGGTTCAACCAGGAAGCCAACTTGGAGAAATCTGGCTCTCTTATCTCTACTTTTATCTAGCAGATTTCTTACAGCTTGCTACGGACCAGCAGAGCACTATTGAAGAGTGGCAAGGAGACAGACCATGAGAACTCTGTAGGGAGGCCACAGATGGACCAGGAAGACCCTTGACTAGGGGTCGGGAGACCGGGTTCCAGACTTGGGAAGGCTGGGCAAGACACATCCCCTTCTGGGGCTCCATTTCCTCCTTGGAAAATAAGGAGCATTGATTAGGTGCCCTCTAAATTCTCTTTTTGTATTGGGAAGATATCTCAGAAAACAGTCATTTCTAACCAATCTATTTTTGTTAATTCTAACATATATGTGTTTTGTTCTGTTTTTATTAACATTTCTCAGATGGGGAATCATCTCCACTCAAGAGACACTTCAAAAAAAATGTAAATTCAATTAATTAACACGTAGTGTATTATTAGTTTCAGAGCTGTGGTCAGGGATTCATCAGTTGCATGTAACACCCACTGCTCATTCCATCACGTGCCCTCCTTCATGCCCATCCCTCAGTCACCCCATCCCTGCCCCACACCTTCCCCCCAGCAGCTCTGTTTGTTCCCTAGAGTTAAGAGTCTTTTATGGTTTGTCTCCCTGTCTGATTTTGTCAAGACACCATTTTGACATGTCTCATTGTTCTTCCTCCCTCAACTGGTTACTTGATCCAATGGCAAGACTTACATAGAGCCCACAACATGCTGTGATTGAGGACATTCTGCGTCTTTTATGTGGGGGAGGCAGTTTTCTCTCCTTGTGGAGTGTGTGACTTTTTCCCCTTCTCCTTGGTTTCTGAGGAAAGAAGAGACAATTCTATAGAATTCTTGAGGGAATAGCAAATGTTAGAAGAGAAACTACCTTCCCTGGAGGCTTGTTAGCCCAAGTAGGGCTCGAACACATCACCCAGGCTACTGGCAGTGAGGAGGAAGGGGAGGAGGAGGAGGAAGGGTGTAGGGCATCCACGTGTGGGACCTCATGTATGAAATTGAGATTCTTGCACGTCTGTCTGCATAGAAGAGTGAAAGTCTTCCGGGAGTTTGGGGTGTTAGAAAATAGGATAGGATGGAAGGTTTTCATTGAGTCAAAGTCAAAATTCCTGTCAGGCAAGAACCGAAAGGCAGCAGATACCTATCTCTGGGCTGCACAGGCCACACGCTGGGTGGTCCTCAGTGTTCCAAGGGCGGTCCAGAGAGAGAGAGCAGCTTCTCTGCTGGAGCTGAGGCTGGTGGGAAGGAGGGTGGTACAGAGCACAACCAGCCCCTCATCCTCTTCGTCACAGCAATGGCGCCTCTGGATGTGGGACTATGCTTGACAGTCCCTGTTCTTCACCTAGGTGATCTGTCCATGAACCATTTGGGAAATGATTTTTTCAGGTCTGGGGAACAATAAGAGTAACACCTCTAGGAACAACAGATGGGTTAAATCTTACGCTGACCTTGTTTCCTTCTTTGCTTGGATGCTAGGAAGCAGACAGCCACAATTCCAATTGATCTCTAGGGGAGGGCCTTACGACGTTTCCAGTTTGGTTTGTAATTTTACCCTGGCTTCATTTTCCTAGCCCGCCATTAGTTTTCCCTTTCCAAGGTCTCAATCTTTTCTTTCTTTGCTGTCACTTCGTATGTGGTTTTGAAAATTGCATGAAATTGTTTTGGAGCAAGGGCCCAGCCCCACATGGCGTGTGAGAGGGAGGAGGCCCAGGGTGAGCGTGGGCCCTGGCGGCCAGCAGAGAGAAAAGTCTTCCCGGAGGGAAGCAAGACAGATTAATCCAGGTTTCTGAAACATGGTTGGGCAATGACAGAGAAGGAAAGAGACCTTGAATAAGTCTCTCGTGGTTGAATGAGAAAGCGTTACAGCCCTTCCCATGCCCTGGCACTTTTGGCATGAGGAAAGGGTTGAACCCTGGCATGCCTCCCAGTCTGAACCCCGTCCGCAGAGCCCAAGCCACTCTAGGAGCGACCCCAGAGGTGCTGGAGGGCTCAGCTGCTCCAGGCCAGCCTTGGGTGAGCATGGCTCTTCCCACAGGGCTAGTGCTCTCTGGCCTGACGCCAGCTCCCCGCAGGGTGCTAATCTCTCAGCCTGATCAAAATCACACTTTAAGGTCATGGAAAAAATGTGTTCGCCCAATTACATCCAGTGCAATGGTGGGTCCGACCTCTCCTGGGGGATCCTGTCTGGGCACACATGTGCGCACCCACTCACGCGCACACACACACTTGCGTTGGCTCTCGGGGCTTTGTGTTGTAATAAGGAAGAAGGAAATAGGAATGAAACCTTTCACACTCAAGGAACCAGCTTGAGAGTCAGAGACAGCTTTATGGAGGTCATCAGTCGTGCCTTCCTTCTTCACTGGACGCACATAAGACGTCCATTATGGCTGGGCTGCTGTCAAGCTCTGGGGACACAGTGGGCACATTTGTTTCTTTGGTTTGGCTGAGTGTTGCCGGCTTGTCATTACCCCTAAGGCACTTAAAATTCTTCCTTTGTTCGAATTTCCTTGGAGTCATAGCATTTGTTGTGGTTTTCAACACCACCTGTCAAGGTCATGACAAAGACTGACGTGGTGGTTGTTGATGAAAAAAGCAGTGAATTTGAGCCATTGCCTTGAACCCAAGGTGAACCAGTTCTCCTGAGTGGAAGGGCCATGGCGATGGCTTCCTCCTCTCCAGGGCCATACCTGCCACCTGAGCGCCCTTAGGACTACAGCCAATGTGGGCGACAGATGATCTTCTTTTTAAAGAAAAAGCTTTCCTTCTGGGTGATGGCTGTCCTTCGGGCTGCTCCCCTTGGCCTACTTTGCTTGGAGTTTAGAGCCACTGCCTCCCTCCTCAGAGTCAGAAGGAGAGCAGGACAGAGGCAGCCTCTCTGAGCCTGGAGAGCAGGTGGTATGGGCCTGATGGATGTCCCACTGGACTCCCCTCGTGTTGACCTCTGATCCCACGGCTCAGAGAAGTGTGAAGATCTGCAGCACTGGGAATGGTCAGGCTGGCTTTGAATCCAGGTCCTTTCCCACCAGCATCTCCCATCCTGTGAGCCAGCTCTGCTCTCTTCCTTGTTTCCTTTCCCTCCTCTACCCCCAGCTGGTGCTTCACTGGCTTGAAAGGCTTATACTCCTTGTTAAAGGTGAGAGAGTGAGATGGACAGAGAGTTCCAGATTCCAAGGGGAGATGCTCCATCAAATCATCCCACCAGGACACTGGTGGAAGTGGAAATGGGTTCCAGCAGCCAAGGCCCGGGATACAGAGTAAGAAGCAGGATGGTCTTAGGACAACTAGACAGACACGTGGTCGTGACTCAGGCTCAGCTGTGGAGTTTGGTCTTTATGTGAATGTACTAGGATTGCCCCCAAAGGCTTCAGCAGAACAATGGGATCCATCCTGTTTTTTCAAGTTTCCTGTAGCTGTTGGATGAAGTTGAGATGGGAAGGGGGCCAAGGGGCTGTGGGGTGAGGCCAGGCTTGAGGTGGGGGGCTGGCCCGGGGCTGAGCAGTAGGGGGAGCAGCCCTCACCAGCAGGTGACTCTGAACTAACATCCCTCTTCTGTCTTTGTGGTTTGGTATCCATTAATTTATGAAATGGTGATGAAAATAGGGATTTAAAAACATTTTCAGGGCGCCTGGGTGGCTCAGTTGGTTGGGTGGCGACTCTTGGTTTTGGCTCAGGTCATGATCATGAACACTGGGCTGGAGCCCCACATCAGGCTCCATGCTCAGCCAGGAGTCTTCTGGAGATCCTCTCTCTCCCTCTGCCCCTTCCCCCGTTCTCTCTCTCTCTCTCCCTCAAATAAATATCTTAAAAAATTTTTTTTATTTACCAAATACAGGATGGTAGCACTGTGTTAATCCCAAAATAAAATTTGTTTGAAAATCAATAGGCTCATAACAATAAATGTTTGGAAACAGTAGACCTGCCTGGAGGGTGACAGCCCAGAGCCTTTCATTTCTTGGACCCTCTTCCCAGTGACCTTCTTTTTACCCCACGGCCACTCCCCGAGTCTTTGGAGCTTCTGGAACCTCAGCCTGATGCTGCCAGACCCCAGTCCCGGCACAGAGCCCATACCCTCTCCTGTCTTCGGTGCCCGCACACGGATGGTGACCCATCCAGACCTCACCTCACTGGTGCCTCTGTTCCTCCTCAGTTCACCAACTACCCCAACCCCTGCCTTTCAGCACACCCATGAGCTTCACATTCCAGACCTCTGGAACCACTGACAGTTTTCTCCACCTTACCCCGGACCTGGGCCCCTCCGATTCGTGGCCCAATCTCAGCCACACTGGCTGCTTATTAGACCTTCAGTTCACCTTTGCCAGGGCCCCTCTCCCATCCCTCCAGGCTTAAGTCAACTGAATATGTAGATTAGGGTTTTGTGCAGGTGGAGATAGCCAGCGGGTAGCCAAAGACAGGGGAAGCCGGTTGGGTAGAGAATCAGGGTCAGAGATACAGAGCTGTGGGGGTAGATGGAGTCCTTCGGAGGAGGAGGAAGAGCAGGGACCTGGGGCGGAGCTCAGGAAAGCGCCCATTATTCCCAGTGTCACCCCCTCTCCTTCCTCCTGAGTTCCCTGTCTCGGGTGGTGGCTCCTTTAGTTGGTGTTCCAATGACTCAAAGCAGAACCGGACCTTCTAGGCTCCCCCATCTCTGTGCCCACTCCTCTGGCATCTAGCTGGACTCCAGCTTATGGCTCTGACTTCAGTTATTTCCCCCTGCCAAAATCTTCCCCACGGCCACTGGCCCTGCCACATTTCTGCAGTGCACGGCTGTGCCTTACTGGATTGTGTACCCCTGGATGGGGAAACAAGCTGGGCACGTAGGGGTGCTCCCTGCAGTTTGCTTAGTGTCGTTGTCCTGTGAGCAAGCCTTGGGGTTACCCAAAGGGCCTTCCAAAGCACGGATTGCTGGGGGCCGCTCTGAAGCCCAAGATGTTCGGTTTTGACAAGTTCTTGGGTGATGCTGACACTGGGGGTTCAGGAAACTCACTCTGAGAACAAGCAGTTCAGTGTATCCAATGCCTGGATGAACCTATATGAGTATTGCAGGTATGTTCTCGTCCATCCGGAGGGAACTGGGTGCTCCCTCCTTCAAGGCCATGTGCAGCAATGAGGACACACTTGGATGCGTGTGATCTCAGTGGCACCTTGTTCCACTGGGCTCTTACTACCTTCCCAGTCAATTCTAACCCTGCAAGTGTTGTAGGAGATGAGGATGAGGGACTGTCTTATGGTTCGGGCCGCCTTCTGGGTAGACATTGGCCCATCATCAGCCCCTTTGGATCCCAAGACTTCTCCTGAAATAAATAAACTCCAGTCTCTTCATGTAGCAAAGCGACCACCAAATGTTATCCTTCTAAAACAACTGGAACACAAATAATCATGAAGTGAACCACATTGGCTGTGGCCCAAGTTCACCCATGCTCTGGCTGGAGGTGCCCTACCTAAAAGTCTCCCATGTCTCTTCCATAGCAGGGGCCACAAGTCTGGAAATTGGGGGCCCAGTCATGACCACAAGCATTTAGAGGTGCCCCGAACAGTTCCTTTTGCAGAGACTTCCAAGAAAGGACAATGACAGGCTCCATTATCTTGATGAGAGTTTCTTTTGGATACCATCCAGTTTCCTTGTTCTTATTCTTTGCTCACCAAACTATTGGCATATAATTTGGTCTTTCAAGCAGACTGATTCTGGAGCCAAAGTATACTCCTATTGTAAATGAATGAATTGGCCCCCTGGCTTACCAATTAGTGTCTGGTGAGTATAAATAGTGTAACTGGATTTCCTAGAACCTGATCGCCCTGGGGTGAATTGAACTTGAAAAGGCTAACACTCCGAGATGCTGACATCTCACATGAGGGTGCCCCCACCATCCCCCAGGCTCCTTCCCCTTGCTTCCTTCCTTTCATCACTGGACCTTCACCCTTGGGGGCTCCCTGCTCAGTTATAACAACCCCCTTGGAGAGGCAGTGCACTGGGCCTCACTAACCTGTGCCTCTGTGGGAAAGAGTTGTAAATAACCCTTTCGAGAATGGTGATGGTTGTTGAAGGGAAAATGGCTCCCGAGTGACGGTAGGGAGAGAAAGGGGAAGATAGGCAGCAGAGAGAGACTGGGAAACACAGTTCTGATTTCCTTTTATTTTTCCATTTTGTTGTGAGCCAACTCTGGACTGCAGCTACCTATGTGGCTTGGTCTAGAGCTGATGTTGTCCTTAAAAATACTCCTCTTCACTCCTTTGGGGACCTAGGGTCTTTCGTAGGGCATAGGTCAAAAAAATCAGCACCTGTTCTGAGGACCTCAGAGCCTATTTTCTTTCTTTACCCATTCCTTTGAATGTTTCTGATTATCAGGATGTCCTGTGGTGGATGGCACTCAAACCCAAGGCTCACCATTGGATTGGAAATACAGTCTCCTGGGGGCAGGACGAGGAAGGTTTTGGGGTTTAGTGGGAAAATGCCAGGCATTAGAGTCAGATTTCTGGTTCAAGTTCTAGCACTGCCATTTCCTAGTTGTGTGATTTTGAGTAAGTTGCTTACCCTCTCTGAGCCTCAGATTTCTCCAAATCAGTTATTGAGCTACTGTGATATTCGGGTCACCTCATCCAAAGTAGCTCTTTCCACCAATACTCTATTCGATCACCTTGTGCACTTCCTTCCTAATTCTCCCCACAATCTGAAATGCTTGTCCCTGCTTGTTTATTTCTTGTCTGTTCTCTGTGTTGCCCTAATTTATAAAGCCAGTGAGGGCAGGTAGCATGTCTGCCTGGCTTTGGACTTTAGCCCCATTACTTAGAGCAGTGCCTGGAACATCATAAGTGCCCAGGACATATTTGCTGAGTGAAGAGATGAATAAACATCATCTTTAGCATGTGGTCAGTACCCAGCACCCAGTTAATGTAGAACTCACTCTGTGTGAACAGTCCTGGTCTCCTTCTTCCAGATCTCCTCACACTAATTCAGTCAATTCAGTCTGCAAATATTTGGGGGGGCACCTACTATGTGCTAAGCATAGATTCTGGGGTTATAGCAGTGACCAAAACAGACACAGATCCCTGCCTTGTAGAGCTTGAACTGTAGCGGGAGCAGACAAGCAAAACAGTAAAGGCATAAACTGCAAGGAGGCCAGCTGGTGAGGGGCACCCAGAGCATGGTAAGGCAGGAAGGGGTTAGGGAGTGTCAAAGAGGGGTGGTTAGGAAAGTCTGCAGGGAGGAGACATATATCAGAAAAAATCTGACAGAAGGAAGGGAGTGAACTCACAGATTTCTGGGGGAAAGTGTCTTCCCGGCAGAGGAGACGGCAGATGCAAAGGCCCTGAGGCTGGACTGTCACTGGAGTAAGCTGGCCATGTGGGGCCTGTAGACCATGCCAGGGCTTTCAGCATTATCCTGAGACAGATGGGAGGAACATGATCAGACTTCTACTTTTCAGAGGTCATTAAAGAGTTTGTTTCCGGAAGATTCTTCAGTTGGCTTGTGTCCTGACGGACGGTAAGCTGTATCCATCCTCATACTCTCTATCCTTATGATGGGAGGCAGTCTCTGCTGGAAGTTGTCCTGGACACTGGCCTGGCTCTGTGTTACACCCCCCCCTCCCAGATCTCAGTGTCCCCACCTCAAGGCTACATGTTGGTGACCCTGGAAAGCAGGAATGGGAGCTCCTTCTGAGACCCACCTTCCATAGCCAACGCCTCTCGAGCCCCTGCTCTGCTTGAGACACAGTGATTTCAGAGGAGCAGCAGGGATGGGGAGACAGCTTGGTCTTCAGATCATGGCGGGGCTGCACGGGGTGGGGGTCCCTTGTAGCTTGGTTGGGAAGATGGGGTCTCTGAGAGCAAAGCTGAGGGGCACCATAAGCATCATAGAAACAGTGCCCCAAGGGTTGTTACCATGGTAACAATGGCTGGCAGTTCTGAGCGCTACTCAACAACTGTCAAATCAGACTTTGGAGGTCAACCTGACACCTGAAGGGGAGCCACGGTCACACAGACTTCTGGGACCCAGTGGCCAGAAACACACAGCCGTGCCTGAAGTTGTGACAGCCCACCCCTCCCCACCCAGGCTCTCGGGCCTCCCTCTTGTACCCTCAGCTCAACCACCCTGGTTAGTCCCAGGTCACAGGGCTCCTGGACTCAAAGAGAGGAGACCTGGTGGCGGTGGCGGTGTTGGGGAAACTGTATTGCCTCTAGCTCCCCCTGGTGGCCAGCCAGGCACTTGTCTGTGCGTTGAGCCAGTCTCTAGAGAAAGGGGGCTAGGCCACCTAAGTGGAGGGCAGTTGCTGGCTCTGGGGAGTCTGCCTGGGACCCCAGCTCAGCACTGGGGCAGTTCCTCTGGCAATCCCCGGAGGCTTGCTGGGCCTCCAGTTCCCCGTCCTCTAAAAGGACGGGTGGAAATCGCTCCAGGAATTCGCACAGGCTGCCCTATAGGAGGAAATGGGGTGTGCAGTAAGAGGGAGGGTGGTGAGGACAGAAAGGAGGAAGGGCTGGCTGGCCCGGCAGGGGACTCCTCCTACCACGGTCTGAAAGGCTCTTCCAACCTGTTTTATCTTTGGGGGCTTCCCATGAATTTTTATTTAGGAAAGGTTTTTGCTGCTGGAAAAGTAAAAACCACATGCAAACCTATAGGGTTCCAGTGTGGGCCGTGCCTCTGGGATTGAGGGCAGGGAGCAGGGTGCTTGGTTTCGCCTCCACAGTCTGCAAGCAGGTGGCCATCAGGATCCTGTTTGCCTGGGGAAGGTCCTTCACACCTGGGGTCTGGGGGCTGAGCCTCAGAGCTTTGATGAGCTTCTCCGCCCTGTTGCTCTTACTGGCAGCTCATAGCTGCTTCCGCCCAGACATGCTGCTGACACACAGGCTTCTGAGCTAGCGGGCAGGGGAAAGGCAGGCCCTCAGAGATGGAGCAGATGCTGCTGGAATGGGATGGGGGTCCTCCCCAGAGCCTCTTCTCCACACAGGGAGACCTGCCTGAATAGCGTCTTATCACTCACAAAGGGCCTCGGGACAAGGGGTTCCTGGTGATGAAGGACCTCCATGATGGTGGCAGGTGCCCTCAGCTCCACTGTAGTCTTCCTGCTTGCTCCGGACACCCACCTTCCTCTTGCTTCATGACATCACTCATTTTCCGGCCGGGGTCAAGTGACTTTGAAATGATGGGCAGGTTCCCTCCACTTCTCTCTCCCTGGAATCTTTTGAACAAAAAGCTCACAAGCTCTCGTTGTCTTAGGCTCTTTACGCTGATGAAAGAGGAGGAAGAACGGGGTCACAGAAGTTATGAGAATGGGGGAGCTGTGCTGTTGGGAAAATCATACCAAGTTCCAAGAAGGATGTTCCCAGTCTGAGCTGAGCTGTCGATGGGGTTTATTTCCTGGTCTTCTGGCAGGACACCCTCTCGCTGCCTTTCTCACACGGTCCAGAGAGTGATGCCTTGGTCCTCTCTGGGTCTTCCCACTGGTGGTCACCGGATGTCCCCTGTTTATATATGAAGACTATGTTTAGGTGTCCCCCTCTCCGTGTGTTCCCAATGCAACTTGCATGAATGTTCACTGGTCCCTATTGTGATTGTCACCATGTGGGTCTGTCTCTGAGGTCAGGCAGTATGCTTCAAGAAAGGGAAAGACACATTAATCCCCTTCTCCCTCACAGATATTTCATACTCCTACCACCCCTTTGCTCTGCTCTGCTCAAGGCAGACATCACTAAGCAATCGCAGCTCCCTTGTTCTGATGATCCCAGACCCACCTCCTTGTTCATTTCCAGCCCAGCCCACCAGGAACCAAACTGTCATAGCCTCCAGCAGAGGAATCCTACATACTGTCTAGTCTCAGGCATTCCTAGCAGATGGGCCTCCTTGCTCTTCTGTCACCTGATACCTACCAATTGTTGGACTGACAGCCAGAGAATGAAAAACAGTGAGGCTCTCTTCCAGAAATGTGCCTGCTTTCATTAAGGGGAGAAGTGGAAGTTGAGAACAACAGGATTAAAAGTGAAATCCCCAGGTTGAATGTATCTTTCATCTGGATGAAGCCAAGTGTGGAAGCCCAATCCTCATTGGCACAGGTTCCTGGTTTCCTTCCAGAATGAATCACCAGGAAAGGATAGGTTAGCACCTAATGGCAAGGCAGCCTAGGTGTCGTCTGATAGTCTCAGTGTATCAGGGGAGAGGAGGGACATTGCTCCTCCAGGTCAGAATAACAGAGGCAAATGCTACAAAGCCATATGCTAGGGCTACCAACCCCTGGGAGCATTTTGATAAAAATAAATGACAGGTAACTTCTTGGAGATGGGAGGGGGTTTACCAGAGTATGGTGATAGAGGGCAAAGTGATACCTACATAAGAAACCCAAGGAGAGGGATGGTGTGGGAGGTAGGAGGAGGTCAAGGACTGTGGGTTTGCCAAGCTCCAAGAGTTGTAAAACATGAATGCCAAGGGCCGAGAAATCAAAGCCTGTGACATGGTTGGAAGTGGTTCAGTTTGAGGTCACATGTTTCTCAGCTCCTATGCTAAGGGGTTAGTGTGAGATCCAGAAGATGGTGGAAGTTAACTCAAGCCCACAGAACCTATGGGCTCAGCCCTCATATGTTCTACTCTTCCATCACGTTGTTTCTCCAAGGCAAGGGGCCAGTAAGAGAGTGCATTGCCAGGACAAATCATCCCAGAGATGCTTTTCCCCTTGGCACCATGTCCTGTGTTTGCCCAGCAGCCCACATCCTGCTCTACCCCACATCTTCTGACTTCCCACAAGTTAATTTAATTTCTCCACGATTAAAATCGAGCCTCTATTCAGAGAGCATCTGAGAGTCTTTGAGTTTCTCCTAAAAGGAAATGGGGAACGGTATCACTGTCCGTGTGTCTGGCGCTGGAGAACTGCCAGATCATTCATACAGCAAGCAACCTAACACACCTAACTTGTTCCCACTGATTAGCCATCGACTGTTAGCTCAAGTCCTCCCTTCCTTCACGCTGATTTATGGCAGCAATAGAAATATATCACCCTGGGGGACACGC